>BGNK01001926.1:0-31865 GCA_003297005.1 Symbiodinium sp. clade A Y106
GGCGCAGCGGCCTGTCCTTGTTGAGACGGCTGACTCGCCTCTCCAGGTCCCGGACCAAAGAGATCAAAGTCGTCTTCCTCAGGCACTGGGGTCGCGGCAACGTGGGCAGTGTCGGCCATCGCCTTTCTACAGCTACGAGCGTGCTACACACGCTCGCTACCATGTGAAAAAGCAGCGCGCTGAACCCTCCTTTTTCTCACAGCTTGAGCCAAAGTCAGCAGCCGGAGGCTTTGTCTGTGCAACTTGGCCACAGATATTCCATGTGCCATAGCACTGCAAGTGAAACACTNGCGCTGAACCCTCCTTTTTCTCACAGCTTGAGCCAAAGTCAGCAGCCGGAGGCTTTGTCTGTGCAACTTGGCCACAGATATTCCATGTGCCATAGCACTGCAAGTGAAACACTGCTCAGTTATGTGTTCTCCACAACTGCAAAACAAACTCAAACGTCAGTGGGAGTTCTCGGGACCTACTCAGAACCAGAACTACAACTGCACAGTAACTCCTAACGCAGTCACAGCAAGAGAAAACACTTCCTTACACTCTCAAGCACTTCAAAAAGCTTTCCACTGAAAGCAAACAAGCTCTCCAGTTGAGCCTCCAAAGCAAAACTACAGGCAACGAGCAGGCATGCAGGACAACCAAAGTACCATGTCTTAAACATGAACTTTCACAATAATCTTTCAAAGCAATCCAAAAAACTTTAATGGAATGTATAGAAATATAGGACGCTTTGTTCTGCTTCAAATTATCTTGAGAGCTTCAAAGATTAGAGTCGAAACTCCTGCAACACCCGCTCTTCACTGAGAAGGTTAAAAAAACAGATTTCAGTTTTCAATGACACATGTCCTGTGTGGGAGCTTGCTGGAGACTTCAAGAGATGAATTTTCGTCGTATCTTTGCATGTTTAGAAGCGCTGAACGGGTTTGAGTGGGTGGTTTGATCTTTGTGGACTTGACTTTGGATGGGTTTGTATGGGTTTGGAGTGGGTTTTTTCGAGTGGGCAATGGCCCGTTACAGAGATCAGCCATGCAGGTGGAGCCTTCGAAAACGAACACAACGTGCCAGCACGCCTTCTCTGTCACATGTCAAAAAACGGAACAGTAAGCTGCAACACTTTCGAAACTTGCCAATTTTGGCACAACTGCAAAGCTATTTTCTTCTCTCCAAGGTTGCTAAGAAGGCTTGAAAGGAGCTTGAAAACATGTATGCTCTCCTTCCAACAAATCTTTTCATTGTAGTGAGCAGTGTTCCTGGACATCTGTGTCCATTTCTACGGTGGAGGTTCGATACACCTGGAGTTTTTTTTTTGTTTTTTCGTGGCGTCAAGCGATGAACGAGATCCTTCTCCAATCGGTTCTGGGCTTGGTGTTCTGGGCTTGGTGCGGTGTGTATTTCTGTGCAGATGCTTCTAGCCCCATCGCTTTCACCCAATCTTGTCAACGAAAACTTGCTGGCAGGCTTTCGGAGTGCACGAGCTTTTCCGCGCTTGGATGCTGGAAACGGAGGATGATTCTTGGCCTTCATGATCTTTTTAGCCATGATCGAGACAACCGTCGGCTAATAGGATCGCTAATTTTCGAGACCAAATCCTTTGAACATGCTGTGCAGTGGTGGAGAAGCTCAGAATCAAAATGCTTTCCCTCAATGATACGTGTTTATGCCTGTAATTCTTGTACGTTCTGATTGCAAAGCATATTTTGTATATGATGTTATTAATACATAGATGAACACATGATGACAATGTTTACAGATTGAACCTAAACCGGCGGAAAGCCTCTGCGAGCCATTGCTCCCACTGTACGCGAGCATCGATCATGCACAGGGCCACCCTCCTTGTAGTTAAACAAGATATGCTTGGAGTCCTCTTCGATGATGTCCGCCAACCACGTTTTGTATGGGACGTTCCAACAAAACCAAAGTTCTTATTTATTATGCTTTCAATGTTGTTATGATCACAATAAATCCAAGCACCCAGCGCCGGACGAATAATTTTCATGTACACATCATGCTCAATGGCACCACTGGTGATCTTGGGCTCCTCTGTGGGGTCGGTACGCGTTGTTGATGATCACTCGGAGCTGATTTGGCTTGAAAGGCAAGGCATTCCAGCGCTCAGGTTTATTAACCTCTTCACCTGCTACGTCTGATAGGTTTTTTCTTTTTGATTGAATCGATCTCGATCTCCCCATCATCGTATATTACAGGGATATGCTTGGAGAAGCCACCACCTTTGAGGAGATTCGGAATAGATGTGCTTCGACATGCACCGCAACCACCATGATAGCGACTGAACATCATAGCCACCGCCATACCCAACGAGGTCTTTCTTTTTCCTGATTCACCAAGAATCCAGAGAGCATGATCATAAAGATGAGGGGCAATTTCCTGCATGATCTCCAGAATCGGCTCCTCGAAATCAGCAATGGTAAGGTCATACCTTGTGACGAGGGGTACTGTGGTAGAACGCGTCGACGAAATTTCCGAAGATCTTGCCCATGTTTTGAGCGTCTTAACCATCCCAGCAGGCTTCCGAAGTTGAGTTCCACTGGTGTGTGTAGATGAGGATTGAGACTTTTGCCTTCATGGTCTTCTTGGCTATCGCACAGACGAGATTCAACTACGTATATGTCCTTTGACACAAAAAAATTCAACAAGATACATGACTGGAACATTTCAACTAGCGTATCCTCGTACAAGATTGTAATCGTTCCGCCTTTGCTTTTCGCTCCGCTGTTGTAGGCTCTGTGGGCAATGGTGAAAAGCTTGAATACGAAACGCTTTTCCGAACTGCCAGACATTCTGTACAAACAAAACTTCTTTTATGTCTTACTTTGAATGATCGAGATCGATCCTGAGTCCACTGTGGTTTGCACAGGACCACCGTGATGTCGGCTGAACATCATCGCCACTGAACGTCTTCGGCACTGCGTATGAAATCATTTGGGGAAGTCAGACAACAGGCAAGCACGGCAAGGTCTGCTGTGGATGTTGGAGCAAATGGAGTTCAGTGTCGGTTCTTTGCACTAACTCCTGGTGAAAAAGCAGCAAAGGCTGTAGTCAAAAAGCTGTCTCGCAGGAGGGCTGAAAGACAGCCTCGTGCAAGATGCTTGGAGTTCGTTTGTGTTGTCGCTGGAGCTGCAGAAACCAATCATTTCCCAAGACGGGAACGGAGGCTCGCACCGTCGTAGAGAATCGCGGAGAATTGCGGAGAATCGCGGGCGAGCCTGCATAAAGTGAAAAACCCCAAAATCCGTTCGCGGGGCCGCGGGGCCCTTCGCGGAGATGCTGCGTAAAGTGAAAACCACCGAATCCGTTTCGCGGGCGGAATCGGAGAACGCGAGGCATCGCGGGGAATTGCGGGGAACTCTGGAAACCAAAAAATTGGAACTTTCTCACAAAAGCCAGCTCTCTCGAGATTTTGGTGCCTCCAGCTCAAAAACGGTGTTTTCGGCCATTGCGCGGGGCCCTGTAGGAATTTAGCGAGTTCAGGCAACGCAAACTGCATTTCGGAAGTGGATGCTTGTCCTGCAAAACTTGAAGCCTTATGGATTCCTGCTTTCTCGAGTCAGGAGCCCGTGCAGAGCTATCCGTATACTAGAGTTGCACACTGTCCCGAGATGGGAAGCGTTACTCCCATGACTTTGCCCAAAATGATCCTGGCGTGAAACAAATGAAACTTCTCGACATTGTCCATGACCACGAAGGTCCTGTCAATCATGATCAGCTGCATGGCACGAACTCCCTGAGCCTTCAAGTTCAGCACATTGGTGAAGATCAAGACTTCCAACAGCAAAGCTGATCCGGTCCGAGTCGCTGATTTCAAGGAGCCAAATTCAGGAACCTTGCAGGTTTCGTTCGTTCGCTTCGTGAATGCCATTTGGATACTAGGTGAGCCAGAAAACTGAAAAACTCCTCCTTTGGGTAGGAGTCTGTAGCCAGACTAACATGCGATACCCATTATGTCCTGACAAAAGACACACTCATGTGTGTCCCGAGCACTGATTGGGCTGTCTCTTGATTAGTGCAAAGTAATGTAAACATAATGAACAATTGCCCAGCACCACCAGTCGTAAATCTCGCCGAGATACCTGCAGTCGTTCCATTACACTCAGCTTTGTAGGCTTATCTGTGTTCGTTATCTCGGGTGTTGGGTTTAAGGGTTTGATTCACAAGTTGATTTCCCTGATTCCGGCTGTGCTCACTGCTCCTGACTCGTTTCTGTGCCTTCCCTCTTCTACGACACTGGCAATGATCGTTGTGGGGCTGCTGCTGCACTCCTGCGAGCCCAAAGGATGCGAGAACTGGACTCCCTTACACCGGCCACAGGCGTGCCTCATTCAGGATCTAAGTCGTCTCGTCGAGAGTCTTTTCAGTCCAGCTGCCAGCATCAACTTCTGGAGGGGGCCAATGGCGAGAACCACACGGGTGTCCCAGTGCGGGGCAGCAACATGTTGTGCGTAAAAATCAAACCATCACACCGACCACCCTTTCACCACCATCCACGGATGACCGCCTGACCTGTTTTTGCCGGCAGTTGTGGAGCTTGCCGGAGCCAAAGGCGAGCTCCGGCCCAAAAGTACGGCGCTTGGAACTAGCTTTCTTGTCATGCACAACTGAGCGAGTTTGGCTCCAGCCCGCTCCACGCTTCTGGAACGGCTCTCTTCACTGCATGTCCGGTGGTGGCTCCGTCAATGAGCCTTGATGAAGTCGACCCGCAATGGGTTGACGATTTCATTCAGGAAAGCCGCGAAGATGCTGCTCTGCTGCGTCGATCTTCTGAAAATAGACTGAGATTGCATAGAGCGTCTGGGAAGGTGCGCCGGCCCAAGATGACGGAACGCAGTGCTGGAACATCTTCCGCTGGGACAACGGACGGCCCATCATACGATAGCTGCTTGGCTCAACACGTGACCCTGCCCGACGACTGCACGGCTCATCACACGACCCAGCTTGGCGCTGACAGCTGGGGCACGGTGTTTCAGCCCACTACGTACTATGCCTGCATGCCAGGGACTCGGACAGCGAGATTGTCCTTCACGAAGATGTCGGTATGGAGATTCCTTTCTCCATGCATTGGGCTGCACCCCCGTCACGGGCGCCACACCTCCGAACCATGGTCATAGGCGCGCCGCAGCTAAGTCCTTGGAAAGTTCGTGAGGGCCTTCGCTGCGCCTGCCACTTTTTCTATACTTGGGAGTGCCCAACTCAAGTGTTCCGCCGGGAGTTTGGCGAGCTTGCGGACGAGACCCATATGTCAGCTGGGTGGCTGCCGGTCCCCATTTCGATTTTCATGAGCTTGTGCGAAAGCCCAGGCCTTCGTCTTGGAGGCCCCATCGCTCTTGCTGCCTAAGGCACCACTGTCTGTGCATTGTGCTCCTACGCTTTTCCGATGGCTGTGCGGACAACGCGTTGCCTCCCGCCATCAGTCGGGATATGCACCCCTTTTTTGGACAACACGGATGCTCTTGCCATGGCCTTTGCGCAATCCGCGTTTTACGGATTGCAGGGCCCGTGAGTGCTTTTTTGTGATAGTCCTGTGGTGTGTTTTGCTATGGCCCATTTGCGCAAGTCAATCTTTACGGCTTGCAGGGCATGAGCGCCTCGCGCACCGGCAATCCCTTGGTAGGCCGTCGCGCTGAACGACAAAGAACGGCTTAGTCTGTCCGTCGCAGCGTTATAGCACGTAGCCTTTTGTCTCACCGATTTGTTTTGTATAGTTTTCCTGGTCAACTTCTATTCGTAGGGACCGAGCACAGCAGCCGCTGTCACCGAGGCCCGCACACGCCAAACAAAAACCAGGCAGTACTTCTTTAGCCAACACCCGGATATCAGGATGTCACTGGATCGTGGTTTGAATCTGTTTTCCGAACAGCACTGTCTTGAGCCAGCTCCCCCAGAACGAAGAGCAGAAAGCCACAACGACAGAAAAACAAGCAGGCAAAGCCTCAGAAGTTTCACTTGTTGAATCCGGACACGAAAACAGGGGGCCATGATACCAGAGGAAAAGCCATTCATGTGTCGGGGTTTGAAGCGCCGGAATTGCAGTCCGAAATCCGCTTTTCGCTAGTGCAGAGCAGTGCATGTGGTAGGTTACTTGCCATGGACTGCACTATTTTCTTCGTTTCGCCACACGGAGCCTGTGATATGGATCTATATGTCACTTGTTCTTTTGGCCAGCATTGGAGCAATCCCGACACAGTGATGTGTTAGCAGGCTGTGATGGCACCAAAAGTTGCATTTCACCACAATGCGGAGCGTGCAGTTCGTGTGACGGCTTGTTTTCCCTGGTAGATTTGTTCCAAGTGATGTTGGAAGAAACTTGCAGTCCATCAACAGCATTCAACTACGTGGTAACTATGTCAACTATGTTTTTGCTAGATGTGGCGTTGATGCAGGGCATGGAAATTTTACATGCAACTACTGTTTGCTGTGTCTACGGTGGGAGAAAGTTTGCGGGTGTTGACCCGTTGGCCGTGCTGCTAGGATACGAGGAGTGGCAGCATCCTCCGGCTTGTGTGCAGGTGTACATTGAGATTGGGGGGAAAGGGGGGCTGTTGAGGGTAGGAAGTCTGAGATTGCACCACGTTTGATAAAAACGGCTTGGAGCTCAACGGTGGCTAAGTTGATAGTTGATTTTCAGTTCAAGCACATCCAGCAAAACTTATCGATGCGAATAGGACCAGAATGCCGCATATGCTTCATCACCCATACAAAGGACCCATACAAAGGACCCGGAAAAGCACGAGAAACGTAGCACACATCAGATGAGCAGCGCAGTATACCCAACATGTCTTTCCACGGGCGTGCTGTAGGGGTGGACGACGACATGACAAGATTCTAGGTTTTTGACAGCTGGGAAGGGACATATGAACATATGGTGATGGCAATGATTAATTGCCAAATCAGGCATGCGGTATGCTTGTCGTGGTCGACCCTAGTGCACCCCCTCGCTGCCCTCGAGCGAGTTGCAGCCTCTCATTGTGTGTAGTTAGTGTAGTTGTGGCTATTTCAGCTTGCCTCATTCTAGGACAGGCGTGACGCAGCATTCGATTTATGATGCGTATGTAACATATGCACAAGAGAAGAAAATGTAAGCAATGTAAGCTCTTATGTCGACATGGTCGCAAACGGTCCCGGGACATCGACATCGACGAATGCATCAATGCACAATATCCAACGTCGGCGCTTGGAGATGAATTTGCGCCCGAATGTTTCTGCATTGCTCGACAGATTTCTTGCTGCAAATGTTTGAGTGCCGTTTTCAACTTGCAAGGCAGCAGGGCTGACAGGCAGACAGGGTTGCCGCTGCATGTCGCAGCAGAGATTGTTTGTGTGCTCGAGCAGAGGATACTTTCGAACATTCATTAAAAGAGACCATGTCTTCGTCATGCATAATGCGAAGGGCCGCGAAGCTTACTGCACCATAGTTCAAAGTGCTGTTTGCAACATGGACGCCAGATGATACGATCCTTTGTCTCACAGCTTTTTTTTCCTGCACCTTCTCCGCAGCTTGGACAGCAATTCGGGGTTCGGCAGCTGCAAATGTGGGTTTGCGAAGTTATTCGGCATCTCAGACGTGTTGTGCGGTCACACTGAGGTCGTACACTGCCGGGAGGCACCAAGACTGATCAAAGGTAGTTTTTCGTTTGTGTAGTCCCAGTCGTGGTCTCATGATTCGTACTATATGCTGCTTGGGCGATGCAGTTTTCCTGGCGAGCTGCTTTGGATACCAGCATCTTTGGACTACAATGTCCGTCATGGACTCAGTTAGAGTGCGTCTCAAATCATCGTGGTTGCATCAGTGCTAGTTCAGAGGCATAATTTATCTCCAATGCTGTCAGGTGATACTGGCGACTGCCTTCCGGCTTTATTTCTGCAGTGCTGGGTGCTCATTGCTGAGGGGGTTTGGATCCATTTCGCCGGACAGGCATGCCGGGCACAGTATCTCCCGTACATGTAAGGTGTCGGTGCTCGATACCTTGTCTTTTTCCACCACAGTAACGGCGAGGACGTTCTCAAGCTCATTCGTGTTGCTAGTACGGGTACATGAGTAGAATCGGCAACGGGTCCAGGTCTTAACAGTTCATCGGAGTTTGTGTTGCTCTCGTGCAGCCGAATATGCAGCAGCCCCTGTTTCGAAGCTCTTTGGCTGACGTTGCTGCCAGGACCTGGGAATGTGCTACAACTTCGCGTGCCGCTTGCGGCATCTCCTTGAGGCTTGTTTGCATGTTCGCAAATTCCCTAAGCCCCGTCCTTGTGCAGGTACATGTCCTGATCATGGAGTATCCTGGCTATGGCATATGTCCCGGCAAGCCGTCGGAGGAGATATGCAGTTGAGCTTCATGCGATGTCTCGTGACCCAGCAGTTTCACGATCCGCTATCCTTTGCACAGGAAAGCTTCCGTCAGGCGTCCCAGATCTGCCTGAACTTCGTGAAGAAGGCCACGTCGACAGCCGCTGCAGTTGTCCCATGCCGCCCATGCCTGCTAGGTTCTTCGCATACCTTCGTCAGACATTATTATACTTGGCCGCAGTTTGGGTGCTGCTGTTGCACTGCAAGTGGCTCGCATCTCAGTCGGGCCCATGATCAGCATAGCATCGAGCTTGCTTCACCAAAGCAGTATACATGTATGGCTAGGCAACTTCGCCGTGCATTCTAGGCAGCTAAGTTGATCTCCACAGTTGTTTCAGAGCGTTTGGTATCTCTGTGCCTGTTCTTGAACGACATGCTTTACGCTTGAGGCTGCGACGTCCGCAGCTTGTGGCCTCGTTCTAATTGCACCCTTCCTCAGCCTCCAAGATGCTGTTGGGCAGCCGCTTGGCACGGTGATTTCAGGCCACCGTTGCACAAGAGAATTCTTGAGTAACCTGGCTAGCAAGCTGCATGCCCTTCAAGCACGTTTCAATCACGTTTTTCATGCCATGCATGTAGCACCTGCTTGCAGCAAACCACGCGTTTCTAGAATCGATGGCTGACATGTTCTTCTTCATCATCGAGAGTCCCATGCAATCTCATGTTTGCATCATGTCAAAGCATCACCACACCAGATGCAGATCTCACTGTTGCTGAAACGGTTTCGCCTCGGATGTAGCATCTTCGAGTGGACTGAAGGTTCGTTGGGAAGGAAGCCTCAAAGCTCCTGGTCAAGAACATGTTCTGCAACAGCGAGGTCATCAAGACAGTCAAGGTGACTGCCGGGCCACTCATTGCCTCTGCCTGCTCTGCCGGTGATGCGCGATCTTGGCTTACAGCTTAGTCCACTTGACTTGTATCGGACCTTTGAAGCTCACAAGCTTAGTAGGGCCACGGCACGGGACATGGCAGGCTCTTGGTGTGTAATTTGAGTTGCCAGCTTAGGAAGGACAGGGAAGTACCATGTAGCCTGATTCAAAGATCATCTGGAACATCTGCTTTGCTTGTGCGACTGGCATCAAAGAATGCCCTGTCCACTCTCAACGTCTCTCCACTTGTCCGACCGTGCTGTGCCGGAGCGGTCCTTCCGCCAGCAGCGGGGTCGGAGTCCGCATATTCAGGCGTGAATCCGACAAAAGCCGCAGCCGCAGCACCCCTTTGGAATGGTAAGAAATCTGTGGTGATTGGAGGGTTCGGATCCGACAGCACCACTTCAACTGAACCTATCTTCCTGCGACCAACTGACTATCCCGTATGAGGCCGTAGATGCCCAATCTGGTTCACGAATCAGAGGGTAGGTGCACTTGTGTATTTTGCATGACCGTAGCCCGATTGGTTCCCTGAGTCTTGTACAGCTGGGTTCTCACATTCGGCTTCACGGTCATTTTGCATTGGATGCACCGGATACGCAGCATCATGCCGATCTCTGAAGGAAGTGAGCAGATGTCTCAGTCGATTGTTCCATACTTCGATCAGAGGCCTCAGTGTGAATTCGCCTGCCAGCTTCTCATTCTACGCAACGGTTCGTAGTGGAAGCTCAGCCAGAGAACTTGCAGCAAACGCAGTGTTGAAATCAATCCGTTCTAAATACACGAATACACGTGGCTGCCCGAATATTTTTAAACAGAAGCCCGATGCTGGATTCTTGTTTTCCAAAGCTGCTCCAGGCAAGATCACCGCAACGACCTTCTTTCGGAGTCTGCGTTCTGGCCGCAGCGGTTGGCCGATGCTGCACAAGCCGCTGTGCCAGTCGTCAACAAGACGACCAAGCAAAGCGCGTCCCTGCGGCAGAGCCCTCTCTCCCGGAAAGCGAAAATCCGGTCGAGTCTTGGGCCGCCGAGCTGCTTCTGGGCATTCTGCGCTTCTACCGGCAGTACATCTCACCATCGCTTCCACCAAACTGTCGCTATGTTCCAAGCTGCTCCAGGCTCCGCTTGCATTTCAGTCCCGTTCTGGGGCGCATTTCGTCCTCGCTTCCTTCTGGCAGGTATGGCATCGAGGTCGTGAAGAGGTACGGCGCGCTGAAGGGCCTTATCCTCTTTCTTTGGCGATTGCTTCGCTGCACGCCTCTGGAGCCTCGGCAAAGGCATTGCTGTACCAGTTCTCGTTTTGCGAGCAATTTCCAGAAATGATTCTGCCTCCACCCGAGTTTCCCGCGGATCGCGACCGAATCGTCTGGGCCTACGACAGGCGCGGCGAGAATTCCTGCGACATTTTGCAATGCGGCCACTGCAAAACACAATGTTTCCTTTCGCAGCCAGGTTCTGCATGTCCGACGAGCCAGAGGATCCGTGGTTCATGCGTGGTGACCGTTTTTTTTCTTTGCTGTGCAGACAGGATGTTAAGTACAGGTTGAACATAAGTACGATATGCATGTTACATCATGTGCCCGCCACAGTCTGTAGGTTGTCATAAGAATTTCCGAATGCCTGAGATCTGTTTGGGAGAGTGAGGAGTGGCACGACAAATTGTTTGGCAAGGCGACCCCATCAGCCAGTTCTGAACCGGAAGGTCCCGAAGGATCGCAGGAGCCAGCAGAAGACAGGGAAGACTGCGACGCGAAATCACCTTTTCTTGTCCAAGGATCACGTAGTGTGGCATTTGCTCGTCCAACCGCCCCTGACTGAGAACGATGCATGATGCAAACCGTCTTGCGCAGGTTCCAGTTCTCGTCATCCACGGTGACCGGGACATGCTCGTGGACTGTTCTCAAGGCATGGGGAAGTTGGATCTTTGCAGCTTGCTAGCGGATACCAAGCACTGTACGATTGAACGATCACTCCAAATGGGAGCTCTTCCATGGCGTAGTCAGAGTCGCTTGATGCTGATCGCTGGTTCTTGAGAATCTGCGTTGACACACAGCTGTCAAAGAGGCGTCCGGTGAACGAAAGTGCTTTGCAAAACTCGCGGCCCAGTCGCTAAGGCAGGCAGCTTTTGGAGCTTTGTCCCAGCATTCGACCCAGGTCAGGGGTGTTTGCAGAAATTCAGATCGCAAGGGCATCGCAGTGCGAGTTTGAAGCCTGTGCAATTAAGGCGAAACGAAGCGCTTCGTTAGCCCTCCAGGAATGGGTGTGAGACTCATTGTTTGCACAGCGACCATAGCCGCAAGAGACTCTGAGCTGTTGCGAGGTCACAACGACGACTTGCTGGCCAATGTCGATCTGCTGTGGAGGTCCGTCATAGTGAGGGACGAAGCTGGTGTGGCTGGTGCCGCGCGTGCATGCATGCGCAGGCCTATGATGGAGTTCTTTGCGCTACCGGCTGCGACCTCATAGCCGCTTGCAGCCTTGAGTGACTCCGCCTCGGAGGCAGAGATGTTTTTAATACTGAGGACTACGATTTTCGACAACTGCGTCTGCCTAAAGAGGCACTGTGACTTCGAGTCTTGAAAAACAAACTGTTTGATGCAAGCAAAGTCAGTGCATGTGCTGGCCGGCAGCCACGATGCATTCTGCTTCAATAGCTCCTCAGTGCACAACACCACCGAATGATGGGCGCAATTCAGAAATCGGAGTACCCAGCGTGTCCAAGCAAAGCCGCAGCGGCGAAGCCGCAAGCAGCTTCGTCCGTGATTTTACTGACATTCATGATTCTAGTCAGCGATGACCGTATGTTGGCCAGAGCCTGCTGCATCGTTTCTGCAACTTGTCTTGGATTGGCTTGATTTTTTTCAAATCCGACGTGGGTGTACGGTTTTCAGGGCGCACGTCTCGAACTCAGGCTTGTGGATTGTCGCAATACCCTGTTCGCATTTCTCCCAGATCCATTGGATTGGTGCCCTGGTCGGGAATTCGTCTTCAGCAGTCTTCAGCCCCGCGGCCGTGCCCCCTTGCACTGCACCAGCCCAGAACTGAGAAGGCGGGCGCTCCAATGCGCCTGCCGCTGGCGAACCGGACTGGAGGATTTGCTGGCGAAGGCACCTATTCTCCGCTCGCCGAAGCTCGCCTTGGGTTTCCGCGGCTTTGAGGTGCACCTTGACCCGCGACTCCGGTCAGCCGTGGGCAGGTGCTTCTGCACACTACGCAGGCCGGCCGAAAGCAGAATCCGTGCTTGGAGACTTTTCAAGAGAGCAGCTGGCAGGCTTCCCCGAGAGGACCTCCTGGGCGACCGTGTCCAGTCTGCGGAGCTCAGCGTGGAAAGCGAGCGCTTCTTTGTGACACTGCTGGGCGCACGGCCCAAGGGTGTGCAGGGAAAAGTCAGGTGCCGAGAGTGGAGTCCTTTGCATAGCTGGCAGTGTTGGTGAGCGGCATCTTTTTTTGTGGTCCCTCAATGCAGGCTCTCGACTTGAGCTTCTGGCATTCGCGATTGACTCCGAAACAAGGCCATGTGAATTTGCTTTGTTGCATCTGGTACGTGTCTCTGCATCCTGAAAACTGCAGGTAGAAGCCTGGGTCTTTGGCTGCAGAGTTCTAAGCTCGAGCACCTGTCCCTAGCCGACTGCGATGGTGGGGCCGGGGCTGTGCTTGTCACTCTTACAGAGTATTGTCGATGCTGGCATCCTCTGTTAGTCACGCGGTGTTGCTCGTTTTGGCACCACCCCCCTTCCATTCTGAAGCTGACGTTGGTCCAGCCCACCGCCAGGCCTCCTGCAGGGCGGTGGCCTCTCCAACGTACTCTGCAGCCTGGGAAGTGCACAGCTGAAGCTCAGGCTCTATGGAATGGGTATGGTAAGTATGGGTAGTCGTGCTTGGAACGAGAGAACAGAAGGTATCGCTTGAGACGTTCCTCCGACAGGCATCTTAACCTTTGCGCGGCAGAGCTCTCGACAGCCAACTCTTCAGCCCTCGTCGACATCATGACACGATGCCCTCTGCAGGACCTGCAGCATCACAGCGGAGAGCACAGCAAAGCAGCCATGCCTTGACAAATGCCCTCCTTAGACTTTGAACCTGGCTTTCAACGTCCGGCTGATGACGCCGGCAGGGCTGGAAGGCTTGTCCTTCACTGTCGTTCTGCCTTTCAAGATGTTCCAGGTCGCATATTCCTCTACATTTTCCATATCTCGGCAGGCCTCGTAAGAGCAGCGGTCAACAGGGAGTTTTTTGCTCTGCAAAGACTTGTCGGAACCCAAGGAGACCGCCATTTATTCCTCACTGTGGAGATCATGCCTGTAGATGAGGTGTTGAAGCATTGCGACATTTCCGCCAAAGCTGCGGCAAAGCTGGCCTGCTGGCTGAGCCACATGCCGGACTTAAAAGAGCCAGGACCCCAGACCGCGGTAGGCTTTGTGTTGAAAGGCCCACGTGAAGCCAAGCGGGACCTCTTCGCCGAGCTTTGATGTTTGGCAAGTCTCTTGACATTCGGAGACCCGGTTCTGGCCGATGCCCATCGCCCAGGCTGATCCTGGACTGGAATGTGGCAATGTACACTTCCCTTGGGCTGCGTGGCCTGGTCCAGGGAATGAGTTGCATGGGCACTGCCACTTGGCACAGGCTTTGCTACAATGTGCACTTTTGCTCAACGTCCCATATGGCCCATATATCATTTTTTGTCGGACAGCTCGGCTAGGCAGGAAGAGCTTCGGGCGCTTTTTCTACGCTGCGCACGTTGCAGCTGGGCGGCTGTCAGCTGGGCTCAGGCGCCGAGGCTGGGATGTCCTGCCATCGATTTGCTGTTGTATGAAATGGTGTTCGTGCTGATGCTGGGAAAGCTCTTGCTTCCTGGGCCGGATGCGTCACACCTAATCGCGTGCCCACAGCTTACGTTGAGGTAACAACGGTTTGTTTTTCGGTTTTTAGACTTCTGCAGACCGACCATCATGTGACTCGATTGAGCATTGGTTATCGGGGCTTTGCATTTGCGGTTCTTTTAGTGCGAGCGGTGCACTACAAAGTTGAGAATTGGAGGTCTAGGAGTCTTCCCGAATGCCACAATGAGATGCCTTTGCTCTGCACGTTTTGATGCATGGGTCGCAGCCCTGCAGAACGACGACTTGCGAAGGTTTAGGGTTTAGCTGTCAGCAGGGCTGATGATGATGATGACGATGGTGATCATCACCATCATGATGATGGTAATGAAGATGGTGGTGATGACGATGATGATGCTAACGACCATGATTCACGAACGCAACGCAGACTCCTGTCAAAACTAGGTCTGTGGCTGGGGGCAATGTGTTTCCCAGCAGTTGCACATTGTGCAGGCAGCGCTCAGAGACTTTCTTCGGCACTGTCCCGCGCTACGGCAGCTGGAAGTTCCGGAGTGTCGTACCTCCCAGCGCATTTGGGCGGAGCTCGGATGCTGCGGACGGAAAGGCCATCCAAGCTGTGGCAAGAAGCCTGCCTTTCTACAGGCTATGAGGCCAGGTAGAGTGTGGGTGGGCCCGGACCGAAAAGGTGATGCAGTGGGAGACTCGGAAATGCTGAGGCAATCGGCGGTGAGAGAGTGTCTACGGTGTCTGCTTCCTGGACCGATCAGCCTTGGAACCACTGCTCCGCACGTCAGTTTAGCGTGGCTCTGTGGATGCACAGCCTCTCGTGTGTGACGGTGGTGCGCATGTGCAACAGATGCAGGACCACTGGATTGGCGAGCGATGCAGATTGCATGCAGATGGGGAGACGGAACCTCAAATGGGCCCTTGTCCGAGGTACGGGCAGCAAGTCCAAGTCACTCTATTGAATAGAACAGAGTCTATTCTGACTTTGTAGTAGTGTCCTGCCAGCCTCGCCGCGATTCTCCCCACAAAACAGTCGACGTTCCAACTCGAGTAGTCGTGCTAGCTCAGGACCCCCTTTTCCCGGCGCTTCTCCGACTTGGCAGGTTCACCGACGGCCGCGCCTGCGGTCAACGGCTGTTAAAATGGCCCAGCGACTGCGGGGGATAGGCGACCTTCTCGGAGCTGCAGCCCTGAAACACTCAGCGGAGGACGAGAGATGCATTGACCCGGGAAAGGGGGTCCCGGTTTCGCACCCCCCCTGAAGCTGAAATTCCGAAGCTTTTGAAGACGAAATTGTTCGCAAGGAGCTGAAGCTCAAATTGTGCGCGAAGACGAAATGTGAAGACGAAAATCGGCCATGAAGACGAAATTCTTGTGAAGACGACATTCGGTTTGGGGCACGCTGAAGACGAAATTGAAGAAGAAATTCGGCCCGAAGACAGCATTACTCAGCGTTCTAGGCTCCGGAATGCTTCTCTGAAGACGAGAAATTCGGCCCTGCAGACGAAATTCGGCCGCGAAGACGAAATTCGGCCCTGAAGACGAAATTGGGCCGCGAAGACGAAATTCAGCCCTGAAGACGAAATTGGGCCCTGAAGACGAAATTCGGCCCTGAAGACGAAATTCGGTCCTGAAGACGATATTCGGCCGCGAAGACGAAATGCGGCCTGAAGACGAAATTCGGCCCTGAAGACGAAATTGGGCCCTTCAGGCTGGGGGTCGACCGAATTTCAGCTTCAGCGAATTCGAGCGCCGAATTTCGGCGTCAGGCACATTTTCGGCGTCAGGCTGCGGGCAGACTGAATTTAAGCTTCAGCGAATTCGAGCGTCAGCCGACTTTCGGCTTCAGCCAGCACCGACCGAATTTAGGTGCCGAATTTCGGCTTCAGAATTTAAGCTTCAGGAGGGGTACGAAACCGGCACCCACTTTCCCGGGTCCCTGAGAAGACAGAAAAAGGGAGGACCACATGATGCCCTTCATTAGCTTCACGAGGAGCTTCGGTTTGCAGTAGAGATCCTGGGCGCCAGACCACGGCAAGCTCCGCGTGTTCGACTTCCCGAGAGCCTGGTACAGCAAGGACAGGTACAACAGTTCCGAAAGCGGGTTTTGCAAGCAAGCTGGCCTACAAGCGAATCCGACTTTACCACTACAAGTGCCTGTATCATAGCTCAGGATCCAAGCGTTGGACCTGAGCCACGAGCATTTGCTCACAGGCTTGGGGTGCTGAGTGCTGCAGTTTCAGGGCGTTGAACATAAGAAGTGTTGCCTGCTTCAGGTGGCCAGATGCTCGCACCCCTGCAGGGGCGAGCACTTGGAATCTTTCTTCGGCACTGCCCGCAGCTTCAAGAGCTTTGCCTGCTGGGCGACCCGGTTGTGATTCTTGTGGACGGATGTGCACAGTTTTCCTGGCCCGTAGCAGCCTCGTCGAAAGCGTGGCTGAATCGCAGGAATCACTGAGTCGTTGTGGAGCTCTGCTGAAGTTGTGTGTTAACTTCAGCTGACGAGGACATGCTCAGATCTGCACAGCTGCGGGCTTGGAAGGCTTGATGAAAGGGCTCGGAGAAATTCGCCTTCCACTCAGGCCGGGAGAATTTGCAGAGCAATGGTTAATAGTTCTTGCTGATGGCGTGTATGACTCGAGGTCGCTGCACTTTGGAGGCTGTGGAGTTACTGAACATGCGGCTCCCCATCTCGGCACATTGGCGATAATTCCAGACCGGCTTCGTGCAGCTATGGGCAGTTCAAGTCGTTCAGTCTGCACAAGGCCGGTTTCTCCATCAATGTCCGGAGCTGGCTTCTCTGAGCCTTGCCGGTAGCTGGCAGCTTTGCACGGCTGCCGGTCTCCGTGTCGTCACGGAGATTTGGGAAGTCGAAGGAGTCCTGGCTTGATTGGATCTCAAATCTCAAGGCCGTTGGCATGAACTCCTCTGCCACATAGGAAGCTGCGGCTATCTGCACCTCGAAGAGCTGAACCTGACGAACTGCCGCCTCGGGACTTCCTCGGCGGAAGCTCTGGGAGTGCTGCTCAGGACAGCACTTTCTCAGGCCCGCGGCTGACCAAAGCCGCAATGCTTTCAGGAAGTGCTGCTTTCTTACCAAGTTGGTGCTGTCGGGAAACCAGGCGCCTTTGCAGATAGCCTTTCAATGCAGGGCCGGTTCCTAGGAGCGTTGTTGCAGGACTTGTTCGACACTGCTGCGATTGCCTACCTGCTGAAGGGCTTGGGGGATTCAGGCGGAGCCGCAGCGGAGCATGCGACGCAGGGCCGCCGGGGATCCGCGCAGCTTCGGACGCAGGCTTTCCAAGACTGCGGGAGATCACAACGGGCTCTCATCTCCTCGAGGAAGAGGCCTTCCAGAAGGCGAGCCTTTTGGCCGCTCTGTGCGCGTTGATGCGCACTCTGATGCACATCCTTCGCCAGGAGTTCAGCTGCTTCTTGCGCCGCTGCTCGCTGCTTCGCGCTCGAAGCAAAAAAAAGCGATGCGAATTGGCCGTTGTCAGACGGTTCTGGGATCCCTTCATGGCGCAGCAGATGGCAGCACTGCAATCAGGCATTCGACAAGCGCCTATGTCCTCTTTATCATGGAGTAGTGGAGGCCTGCTGTTGCAGATGCAGCCTTTGCGGGTGGAGCACACGGCGCAACGGATGCACAGATGACCAAGAACGATCGGCCTCTCCTTGCTTCAATGGGCGATGAGGCTCAGGAGAGCAAAACACCCCTGCCATTTCACATGTGATTTTCTTTACCACAAAGCATGACACCGCCATGTGCAGGAAGTCTGGGGCTCTGATGTGCCGAGGCGAGGAATTGGGACTTGGGGTGGTTGGGCCTCGCAGCCTCCGACAGGCCAGCTGAGGGACTCAGTCCATGCCGAGGCTCCCCCTAACCCGTATTTGCAATGCTTTGAAGAAAGGCTGTGTCGGCGACTTTATGCAACCCGTCCGCTTTGTTCAGGGCCCAAGTTCTGCGACGACAGATGCAGACACGTGGCCACCTTCCCAGCCTTTGCAAATTTCGCAAACTCCATCATGGCAGACATGGCACGATACAGATGCGAGCGAAGGTTGGTGATCTGCAGCCTCCGGAAGGCGATGGTGAGGGATCCAGCAGGCCTGATTCTACCTCCTCATCCCCGGGAGTGCTGTTTCCATCGACGTTGGGCCTTCCCAAGGCACTCCCTTCGTGACGACTCCGTGCGTGACGACTGTGCAGGCTCATGCATTTCACGCTTTGTGTCAAGAGCGGTTCAACTCGAAGATCTCAGAACTTTTCTGCGGCGGCGGCTGCGACGGTCTGTGTGTGTGTGTGTGTGTCTGGAGGAGCGGACCTGGACCTGGATGTGGGAATCACCAGATACTTGGCGTGCGAGTCTCAGATCTTGTTACAATCAGGCACGGCTACTTGTCATGGAGCGATGGCTCAACCTTTATTCCACACGGCCAGTGCTTCCTACGCTTGTACTCTTTGAATTCAGCCTGCACGGATGCAGAAGCCAGGTTTCCCGGGTCAAGCGGCTTCAGTGCGAAAGTTTGGCCCTCGAAGAGCGACATCATCAGTCAGACACGCTTGTGGGCTTTGATCTGCCATAAATTCCTGGCCTGCGAGAACCTGCAGTGATCTGCAAGGTCGCGAGCACCACCGGTAGCGGCGGAACTTCCCAGGTCCCAAGCGTGCCGAGCTGCTCAAAGCCAGTGGCCGCCGGCTAGCCTATGCAAAAACTGTGGGCAGTGCTCCAAAGCTGAGCAAGGAATTGCCTTCCGAGCCGTACCAGCCTTTCCAGCAAAAATGCAGCAAGTTCGAGACACTTCGTCTTCGGGTCTCGGATCTGAGCGCTGGGGTGAAACGCAAGCATAGAGGGCTGCTACACACGCAGCGCGCGGAATCGCATGTGTGTAGCCGAATCTGCATTCCACAGCTTTGGAGTCGGACGAGTTGTGCAGTGTTTGCTATTCCCATTCTGTTGCTGCTGACTGATTGTTCAGGATTGCGTGCCGTGTCACACTGCATCGACTCTGCACGGTTGGTTGTAGGACGACACAGGATGCACCTTCGTCGCTAGCTCCCGCTCCCTCAATCCTCTGAGCCCGAGCTCTCCCTCGGAAATCTGTGTTCTTCCTTGTTAACCTGTATCACTTGCGCTGTGGAGACTGATGTCTTCGACTAGGCAGAATCTGCATCTCTGATCTCGATCGTAGGGAATTGCACGGCGAAGCCTGCTCTGTGTTCAAGCAAAATCAGAAATTGCGGCCTGGTGTATGCTACTGATGAAGTTGTGCCGTGAAGTGGCTCGGGGTTGGACGCTTACAACGATGTCCACACACAGTCGTCCACAGAAAGGCTCCTTGCACCAACTCATGTCAACCACGAACATGGCCATGCAGAGTGATCGCCCGTCAGAGCGTAATTCACAATTCTGATCCACCTCGTCCACTTGGCTCTTGGTGCTGCTAGACATGCACCAAATCTGCAGAAGATCCGCTCGGACTTCAATGGGTCAAGCCCGAACATCTTCGTAGAGATGAACTTAGGTTACTGTAGAAGAGGGTGCTGTGATTGTTGTGTGGTATGCATGAGTGTTATGCGAACCACAACGGAGGATTCTTCAAGTTGCTATTGACCGAGGATTGCGTCACTTGCAGACACAGCAAATTGCAGCAGACCTCTGTTCTCTGTGCGAGAGTCGACATTGTCTGCTCAAGTATGTTCCCACGCAGCTGAGCACTGCAATCCCCGCATCATGCGAATGCACATTAGCAAGCAAGAGAATTGCCTTTGACTAGAACGGCCACTGCGCGGCTTTGCGTAGTTCGAGGGCTTTCATGGCGGCGCTGGAAAAGACAGGTGTGTGTGGCCAGGAGGCATTGCTCTTTTTGCAGCTATGCCGTCGACAGGATGCGGAGAACTCAGGTTTCGATGGCATGACTTTTCTTCTCAAGTGCATCCGCAGACAGATTGTCGGCTCAGGCCGGCAAGCGAATTGGCAGCAGCTCGGCAGGTGCCATGCTGGCACTGCAACCCAACACGGTGCTTTTGAGACTCGGGTCACGTGTGCGGCTGCCGCAGACTGCACGTTTCAAAAGAAGCACACAGAGTCAGGACCAGAAGGCTTTGCCCAGTGACCACTCGGCCAGTGGTCATGTCGCCGTCCGACAATGTGTGGGGTATGCATTGTATGCATAGACTATTCGCAGCCGTTACCCGAGCTCCGATTGCTACATCTTACAATATTGACAGCATTTCATCCGAACCGACCGTTCTCATTTTGTGATAGATTTCCTGCCCGGCGCGTCATCTCCAATGCGTGTCGTGTTCGCTTGTCCTCTTGTCAGTATTCTCTGTAAGATCATGGTGTCGCTCACTTGCCCTTTTCGACGGACGGATTGGCACACGCACAGGGATGTATGCTCGGACAATACTACAAAACTACAGTCCTTCATCCATGTAATCCAGCAGTTCGCCTATCATTGCTGAGACACCGGTTCTGCGGAACAAAAGTCGAGTTTGTGACGCCTGCCGGTCCGTGCAGATTGAAATGTAAATTTCGATGTTTTGCAAGCACAGGTCATCGACGGTTCTGTGCAGCACACGAAGCTATGGTTTCCAATCAGCCTTTCTGAGATCGGAAGACGCTTCGGCGTCGCGGTGTTTTCCAGCTTAACCAGGTTTGGGGCTCTGGAGGCAATGCGCAGCTGGCGTAGCTCCTCGCCTCTGCAGCGCGTTCCGCTCTCGAAACACCTCTGTCTCATGTGCGATGTCCTCGCAGACTCCCTCCCGTCCCGTGCGGTGACTGCTGGCCCAATGAGATTGCCTGTTGTACGTAGTGTGACACCCTGGCTTCCGGCCGCTTAGTACTGTACTGAGACTACGAGTGCATGAGAACATGCAACGTCAAGCTGGGAACCGTGTGCGCTTGGAAGACAAAGCGCATATGTGTTGCAGCAGCAGCAGCAGCAGCCGTAAACGCTCGGTCGGCACAGCCGTCAATAACCGCAACCTCGCAACCTCAACGTTTGGTCGGCCTTTGTGTGCGGAAACGTCGCCTCTCGTTCACAGTTCACAGAAGCGTCGCCGGTGAAGCTGGGTCGTCGACTCGTGAACGCTCAGGAGTCGTCTACACAAAACCGTCACCCTCTGTACTCGGATGCGTCGACCCGGTCGCCGCCCACCTCGTCCGCACAGAAGGTCTGCGTGTTGCGCCCCGCGGCCACAACCCGCGTCCGCAGAAACATCGCCCCGTGAACGTTTTTGCGTTGCCACGTGAAGGATCGGTCGCCTCAGCCCCCATTCAGGGAGGCACCGCTGCAGACAGATCAGAACATAGCACTTCGACCACCAGGGTTGGCTTCTCTTGTTGCGCCACAGATGTTTCACCCTCGGACATAGTGCGGTGCTGGCGACGAGTGCGCGGCGAAAATGCAAAACCGCTAGGGCCCCTGATGCAACAGCTCGGGGTCACGTGGGCTGCGTCACAGGCCGGGAGTGGCGAGCAGGCGATCCACTTCTGCCTGTTGGTTATGAGGGAGAGGAGAAGGTGAGAAGGAGAATTCGTCACGATTGAGTAATGACTTGGAGCAGGACTTTGTAGCATACGTTGTCTTACTTGAAATGGCACGTCATCTAGATGAGAATACTCCATGTCCACAGCAAGCTCCNGAGAAGGAGAATTCGTCACGATTGAGTAATGACTTGGAGCAGGACTTTGTAGCATACGTTGTCTTACTTGAAATGGCACGTCATCTAGATGAGAATACTCCATGTCCACAGCAAGCTCCGAAATCCGCCACCGAACCCAATCAAACCCGACGAATCCCCATTCCGAACTCCCAAAGACAAACACACAGCTTCTCGATTTGTGCTTGAGTAGAACTCGGTGCTAAACACCACAGTAGGACGTCCCCGCATGCTAATCTTAGCATGCCTTTCATCCTGCTGGCTTGGTACACTTCTCGATTTGTGCACCTCAGCTGCAACATGTGACATGCGCAACACTGCCCGCCCTGTTCCTCCGCGGCAAGCGTGCCGGCCTTGCTTGACGACATCTATGTTACCAGTGCACCCGCCCACACAGCTACCGTCAGCTCCCGTGTTGTTCCGCTTCGAGCACCATCTGTTCCTGTCATTGCGCATCCGGCCCCATGCCGGCAGAACCCGTGTATGGCATTCCAGTAGGGTTTCCGCGCCCCATCTCCCCTCCCAATGGATGTATCACTTGTGTTGCTTCTGTCCTAGGCTTCCGAGGAAACTCCGTGGAAACGGAGCTGCACAGCTCCGATGCTTTTCATTGCAGCACCGTGCTCTCATCCAATTGCTCCCTGGCGTCCATGACCTGGCAATCCTCGTGGTTACTGCCGTTGTACTGCGTGTGTCCTCCCGTGCACTGCTGCCTTCGGTTGCACTCACTGCCGTGTACGTTTCGTGCTGCCCCAGCCGATCCACCTTGTTCCCAGCGACGTCGAGCCCTGTCCCAATCTGCTGTGTTTGCACCTCGTTGGCTTGGTTTTTCGCAATGCGGCTCAGCATGCGCCTGTGGTAAGCGATTGGTATGCTTCGCGTCCTGGGTTGACTTGCTTGGGGCACTTTGTGTCTGTGAGCCTGAGTCCTGTCGCGTCGGTGTTTCGCCAGCTTGATGACACAGCATCTGCCGTAACTCACCTGTTATTTGCGGCGCTGTTGTTTTGTTCCTGCCGGGTTTGCTGCGAAGCCGGGGCCGCCGTTGCCTGCAATGTTCAGTTGCGCGACATCGACATCCACTGCAAGCGCAGCGATGCCCGCTGCTCGAAGGCATCACTACCGGGCTCCTGCTCTGGGGCTTGCTGCCGACCCCATCCCAGACACCTTACCTTCGCCTGTCGGTGCGTAGCGTTCCGAAGCCGCAGCATCAAAGCTCACGGGCTTGGTCCACCCATTTTCACGACACCGAGTTGTCTGCCCAACAATCCAGTGCCCAAGCCATGCTGCATTCGGGAATGTGGGTGGCTCAGCCCCATTCCGACCGCTCTTCACTCCTGTCTCTGTCTGCTGACGCGGCCTTGTGGCACGACCGCCTGCGCCCGTGACGCTCCCAGAGCCAAGCGAAATCGCCTCCGGCTTGTCCAGGGAACGACGACCCACAGCTCGACAACACTGGTGGCTGGCAGTGTGCCGTGTCCCAAGCCGACGGCTTCCGGCAGTGAGCCTTTTGCGAGAGCTCGATCCCCCCTCCGCCGCTCGCCTCGACTCACAGGTTCACTGCACAGCCCACCCCGCGTGAGCTCTCCCTGCTCCCGCCCACCGCAGCTAGATGCAGTGGTACATCTTGCCCATGACCTGGTGTGTTGTGCTCTGCGGTGCAGACGGAGAGGGACCCGTTGCATCTCGGAGAAGCGTTGCTTGAGTTCAGAAATCCGGAAGATTCACACCAAAGAGCTGTCGACATGGAAGTCGCGACGTTGTGCCGAGTTTTTACAGGTTTTTACGTACAGCCAAAGACAGGAAAACATTTCGCGCGTCCTCAATCATGCCCGCCGTGGACGATTTTGCCGAGATGCTTTCACACCTTTTCAGCGGTACAGACCTGGAGGTAACAAAACCAGACGTTTTACAAGAGGAGCTACCGTTCACGATGACGGAACTGGTCTCAGCCATCAGCATCCTGAAGTCAAACAAAGCTGGTGATGAATGTGGTTTGGCCGCTGAACTTTTGCATCACGCACCTCCTGCATTTCGTGTGGTACTGACTTGCCATATGATCGATGGGTGAAGCGTGTTTTGGAATGGCACCCTCAAAGAATTCATGCTGGAAGACAACCTAGTACCTGGGAAGATGCACTCATTATGTATTGCCGTTGGCGACAATTGGGAAATTGGAAGTCCACTGCTGTTGATTCGGAATGGTGGACACGACAAACAAATGATTTCATTCGTTTTCTTACAATGCAGTGAGCTACGCATTTTAGTCGCCGAGTCTTTTTTAGTTTCACTGCCTGCGCTTAAATGGGCCGCCGCCTTAAATGGGCCGCCTTCGGGCATCAGGTTGACCTTGACCTACTGTTAGATCTTTTCAACCATGTTCTTGCTACGGGCGATGTTCCATCTTCCTGGCAGAAACGTTGTTCAAGATGTTGGCTAAATCTGCGAAGTCCAAGTTGGTGACTGACTATAGGCCGATAGTCACGCTGCAGTTGTTGTATGCAACGTTTTCTTATTTGGTGCTGTCTCGGATCGAGGCGCTATTGGCAGCTGGCCAACCTGAAGAGCAGCATGGTTTCAGACAGAATCGGCGTTTGGAAGAACATTTGTTGACGACTAACATGGTAATCGATACATCCCGAGCTGTTGGTTTGCCTGTCTGGGTGCTGAGCCTGGATCTTTCAAAGGTGTTTGACCATGTAGACTGGAAAGCGCATTGGGCAGCTCTTCGCGACCACGGCATTTCGCCACTCATGATTTGGATAATACAGCACTTGTATTCGGAGCAAGTGGATCAACTGACGACGCCGACTGAATCATCGAAGGAGTTTCCGATCAGAGGTTGTGTGTTGAGCCCTCGTGTTTTGCGCTGTGTTGGAGTGGGCCATGCGCGACTGGAAACAAGCTGGACATCATTTTGGGATCAAGGTTGCAAAGAAACGTCCAAGCGTTGACTGACTTGCGTTTCGCCGATGACATTCTACTGTTCGCGCTCTCGCCGCAGAAAGTTTTAGAGATGTTGAGATCATTGGTTTTGTATTTGCGACAAGTCGGCCTTGTATTGAACGCTTCCAAAACCAAGTTGATGACAACTCAAGCTCAGCCACCCGATCGAGTGTGGTTTCAAGCAGACTCTTACATAGACGTTGTTCATGGCAATTCCTCTCACAAATGGTTCTGGGCTGTCAGTTGTCCATGGATGGTGACCACACTGCGGATGTTGAGTTTCATTTTTACGCGGCAGCACTTGCTTTCTGGGCGAACAGATGGATTTTGCGTGACCGGCATGTCCCATAATCGCTTCGCGTCAAATTTTTCGAGGCCGTCGTGACGCCGGTGGCATGTTTTGGTGCAGGGCATCATTCCTCATCTCCGCAAGTTGGATTCAGAGTGACGACGATTGCTTAGAAGCATGGTTGGGCCACCTACGGGGCTTGATAAGTTTTTACCCTGGCATGAAGTATTGTAACTGAAATCAGCATGTCCAACAGGTGACTCAAAGCTTACAGTTGAAAAGCTGGTCTTGCAAGTGCCTCCATTCCTACGGGGGTGTAGCACACCATGTGACAACATTGCCAGCGGACCGGTGGGTTAAGCGTGCGATGAATTGGTTTCCAATTGGAGCACGAATTCTTGGCAGAAACTCCTGGCAGACGCATCTTGAAGCTTTTGAACGCTTTGAGTGCGTGAGCAAGTTTTTCGATGTCGCGCGTGATGCAGTTTTGGCTTTTCCACAGCGTCGAACACAATAGTCATTCGTAAACGGACTGTGTTCCGAATCATTCTGACGATGACGTGATGTCGTGCTCAACCGCAAATTGACACCGCGATACACCGTGTATAATCACGTTTAGTTGTAGCGTTGTGTTTCTTTGCCTGCCAAGAAGCAGCTGATGGCATGCAGGACTTGACTTGACCTGTTGTGCTCGCGTGGGGGCGCGCAATTGTCGCGACGCATGTCCCGGTGCGTCGTCTCGGCGTAGTCTTGTCCGCCTGGACGCCGTTGACGCGACGGTCGCCTTTCCACACAGCTGTCATCCACGCCGAGACAGGGGCCACACAGCTGGGGCAGCTCTGCGTGTCGTTGTCCTGCGTCGAGAGCGGCTTGCACTTCCGCGACTGTGTTTCGCTGGCGCTACTAGCAGATGCAACCACGCGGTCCCCTGCAGCCAGCCGTTTTTCCTTTCCCTTGTCCGTCACAACCAACGTTGATGGAGCAGTACCACTCGTCAGCAACGTTTTGGTTGACTTTTCCAAGCAGCCCCCAGCCGCATGCCGTAGTCTACTGGTTTGGCTTTGGGCACATACACTGGGACCGTGACGTGGGCGGCCGTGAAAGAGGTGTCTTCACGAGCAAACAGTGGAAAGGATAGACACCGCAAGCATCATTTCCCAATCGCACGTTATGGGTGTATAAGAGAATCAAAAATGTAAAATGTTGTATGTTTGCCGGTTCCGGTGTGAAACGTCTAGTTTTTTGTGAGGCCCCTCACGGCCATGGCGAACGTGTCGGTGGCAGATGTGGCAGGCCCGCTGGCCCACTGCATCACCAACGCTCACAGCGGTACACAAGGTGACGCTCGACCGCAAGTTCTGAGCCACCTCAGGGCGCTAGCCCCCTCGCAATGACCTCTGCAGTGCGACGTTCATGTTGCCGGCCAAGATCAACATTCAGATCCCGCAGCCTCGCTGACGCCAGGTGGCTCGAGGAGGTCCCGGCTAGCCGCCCCGCCCGCACGCTATCCGTGTGGTGCCCCGCGCACACCCTCTTCTGGTAGGCGACGGTGTACCCTAAAACCTCTAGCTCGACCGGACACGACCTGCTGTCGCAAAAAGGTGCGTATAAGAAAAAAGGATGAACTGCCCGTGCCGGAAGCACAGCTCCTGGTCGTGCTTGCTGCTGAGTCCAGCCGCTTGCCACGCAACGCCCTGGTACACTTGGCGTGAGCTTGGCGCTCGGCCGAGGAGGCACTCTTACACGTGTACATGAGGGAGCCGGCGGCGGCTTCGTTGCTACAGGATGTTGCCGCCTCGCATCGGGAACACACGCGCTCTCTCCCCCCCCTGCCGCCGGCTTCCGGAGACATTGCCGAGACCGTGACCTTTTTCGTTCCTGAGGCTTCCGTCGCCTTGGATCGTGCGGCATCGTGCGGCGCTGCTCTCCAACTTCTGCCGGGCCCGCAAGGCCGCAGCGGGGCCGAGCGGCTACACAGTCGAAATGCTTACTCTTCTTTGTGATAGCGTCGGGCCGCCACTGGCGAGTCCAGCATGACAAAGAACATCATGACTGTATAAAGCTTGGCACTGCCACCCACGTGTCAGGTCGCACCATCAGGCGGAACACGGGGGACTGCCGTATGCCTGCGGCTTGCAGGGGTGCGGTGGTCATCTTTCAGGGCAGCAAGGGCATGAGGCTTTGGAGCCTTCCGGAACGCGGACAGCACGGCATCGATGCAAGTGAAAACGGCCCAATTGCATATGATCGTGTATCCTTACTAGTAGGAGATAGGGCGCGAAACATGCGAAACCCACTGTGTGCGAAGAGGTGTGAAGGAGCGCGCGCTGTTGCCTCCACTTACCTCTGGTGGGACGCCGCTGGCCAGCGGCGGACCAGCCACCAGGGCGAGGGCTGCGAACAAGGCGCTTGGCCGACATGCTGCACTCGTTGCCGCCGACAGCAGGCTGCGCCCCGGCGAGTGTCTCGCAGCCTTCCTCGACACTGTCTACGTAGTCACCACTCGCGCTCGCGAAGCCTATTCGATGTCCTCACGTCTTCCATCGAAACATGGGCGGGCGTCGCTGCTAATCTCGGCAAGAACCGGGTGTACAACCGTGCTGGAGGGCCTGCTCCCCCTGGCATCAGTGCGCGGGGGCCAGGCATGTCGCCGCGGGGCAATGCACCTAGGCCAGCTTGCGGATTCGTCGCCACGGACACCCCCATCCGCTCGTCGTCGCTCACATCGACGCGTGCGCTTGCTTGAGGAGGCGGCCTACGGCGTGAGCTCCCCATGCTGCCCGATTCAACATGCGTGGCTCATCCTTTCCATGTGTGCCGCTCCGCGAGCCGATCACCCGCTGCGTGCCCTGCCACCTCACCTTTCCGCCAGCTATGCGTGTGGCCACGACATTTTGTACTCGGGCAGCGTTGATGATTGTTTTGTTTTGGTTTTGCTGCTTGGTAGCAAACGCGGACTGCGTCAGACGGTGTAGACGGGAATTAAGCTGTTATTCGAAATCAAGACAGGCTTGAATCTGAAATCAAGCCGGGTTTGGGGTCTACGGGACCTCTCCTCCGAAGAGCTTCCAATTGAGTTCAAGCCTGTCCCTCATCCAAGCTGATCGAAGAGGCTTCAAATCAGATCCAAGCTGTCAGGAAGCAGCTCAGAGTGCGAATGCCAGCTTGCATCCAGTTTCAAGCTCCCATTTGCTGCGCATTGCTTCGAATCAGTTTCAACCCATGTTCCTTTTGTTTCGGCTTCAAATTGGGTCCAAGGCTGCCTTGCAAGACTGCTACAAACCAGCTTCAGGTCGAAATCAACCTGCACAGGAACGAGCCGATCATGGGCTTAGAATCGGAGTCAACCTCCAGAGTACTAGGCAAACATTAGCTTGGAACCGGAGTCAACCTTCCAGAGTGGCAGGCAAACATTAGCTTGGAACCGGAGTCAACCTCGACAGTTAGTCACTCGTTAGCCGTTTTTAGTTGCAGTCCTGGCCAGTCCTTGTAGTGGAAGGGATGCCTTGTCTTGACCATGTTTTATCGTAGAAGGGAGGCGTTCCTCCCAGCTCCGCGGAGTAGTTGTCCTCGCCCGTGGAGGTGCAGGAGGCAGGCTCAGCTGAGGCGTGCTTGTCAGTGCAGGCATGCTCAGCAGTGGGCGGCCTTCCGGTTGCAGACTCAGCAGAGGGCGGTCTTGCGGTTGCAGACTCCTGACTCCTCCACGCTTGTGGCTGCCGAGAGCAAGGACGAGGGTGACCGTGTGAGGCTGGGCTGGGCAGAGCATGCGACACAGCAACTCATTGGCGAGGCTGAGCCCAACCTGCGGAAATGTGCACAGAACTGGCTGCAAGAGAAAAGCATACTGCACTCGAAGCTGCGGAACAGCACTGACAACAAGACCAAAAGACAGTATTGTGCAAGTACAAGGCTTGCGAAGACTGTGATCGCCAGTACCGCTTCCAACTCCGGCCGCCCGCGCCGGATGCAAGCTATGAGAGCTACTTTCTTGTTGTAGAGCACAAGGGCGCCTCCACCGGCAAGAAGGATCTTCAACAACGGAAGCTCCAGCTAGCTCGTGAATATGCTTCGCAGCACAGGCCAGCTCGAGCCATCGGAGTGCCTGCCCAGGAGTTGCCCAGCGTGGTTCAGCTGAAAAACCAACGGCCCGGTGAAAAGAGAAAGACAGAATACTCCACGGATTGCTTGCAGCAGCTGAAGAAGTTTTTGGCTGAGCCGCCAGACGGACTGTGCATTTACCATGACAAAGTTGTCTGTGAGCCGAAGGAGGTACGCATCCCGTTCTCTGTGTCAGGCACGCAAGAGGTTTTCCAAGATTGCGGACTCTCGGCCTTCCTGTTGGATTTCACACATAAGACAAACCGAGACGGCCTGCTTTTTGGCTGCATCGGGGCAGCCGGTCTTCTGTCTCAAGCTCGGTCCTTGCCGACCGAGCCTGGAAACTGTTCCTACTCGCGCCGCGCTTCTCCTCCACCGCGCTCGCGAACCGGGCACGGTCGGCCGCGAGCTCGCGAGACTTCCTTGTTGGACGCTGGGACAGCTTGCTGGGTGCCGCGCGGGCAGCTGCGGGCGCACGTGCCGCCACTGACGCTGCCGACGATGAGGCCGCCCGTGAGCGGCGTCGATCATTGGCCTGCGCCAACGTGCGGCGGGGCGAAGTCTCCCGTGCGAGAGTTGTGTTGACATCCGTCGCGATTGCGCCCGGCACGGACGAGACCCTCGCCGCCCTATCTGATCCGGCACGTCGCCCGCCGTCACCCCGACAGGACGTGCATGCCTGTCGACCTCCTCAACTTCCAGCCCGACTCACCTGCAGTGCTGACCGACGCCGCTGTAGCTCAGGCTCTGCGGACTGCCAGGCGTGGCACCGCTGCCGGGCTTTCGGGCGCCACCTGCNCAAGCTGCTGCTCGACGATGCCGAGGCACTCGAGCTGTTTGTCCATGCAGCTAACCTTCTCGCCGCTGCACGTGTTCCTGCCGACGTCGCTGCTGCCGTCGGCCTTTCTCGCCTCACCGTGCTCCGCAAACCTGGCGGGGGCGTCCGTGGTATCGCTACCGGCGACACTTTCCGGCGTCTCGTGTCCCGCAGCCTGGCTCGGATGTTTGCCGACACCTTCGACGACTCTGCGGCGACCGTCGTGTCACTCGACGGCCGGAGCGCCTATGACACGATCTCGCGCACTGCGTTTCTGATCAAGCTGCGCGACGTTGCCCCGGCACTCCTCCCGTTTGTGCGCCTATGGTACGGGCAGCAGTCCACATACTTCTGGTGGGATGCCGACGGGCAGCGGCGTACCATCCTTCAGGGGGAAGNCACTCCTCCCGTTTGTGCGCCTATGGTACGGGCAGCAGTCCACATACTTCTGGTGGGATGCCGACGGGCAGCGGCGTACCATCCTTCAGGGGGAAGGGTGCGAACAGGGAGACGCCCTGAGCCTGCACCTGCGCTGTACGCCTTGGGCCAGCACGACGCCCTCGTCGCCGCAGACGCGCAGCTGCGCCCCGGCGAGTGCCTCGCGGCCTTAAGTTCCTGGACGACGTCTACGTTGTCACAACACCGGCCCGCACGCGCGAGGCGCTTGACGTTGTGACCTCCTCCATCGAGACTCGGGCGGGCGTCGCCGCGAACCTCGGCAAAACCCGGGTGTACAATTGTGATGGAGGGCCTGCTCCCCCTGGCATCGCCGAACTCGGTGCGAACGTCGCACTCGTGCCGAGGTACGAGGTACGACCGTGTATGCTAGCGCTATACTTCCTCGGTGAAACATCGAAGGTGTTTCGGCTAGTCAAAACATCGAAGGTGTTTGCTAGGAAACATCGNGGAAACATCGTAGGTGTTTCCGCTAGTACCTACTAGCTATTGGGGTTCACATGGCCGAAGACGAACATGCTATGTCCGTGGCCATTGTGCTAAAGAGCCCCCGAGTGGGGGGCAAGTTTAAAGTGGGGTAGGAAAGGGAACGGGGCTAATTAGCCCCGCTTTGGGTTGCTATGCCTCAGGGCAGCAATGAGGGCGCTAACTCGCCGCTATCTCCCGTATCCGGGGCACCAACAGAGGTCNCTATGCCTCAGGGCAGCAATGAGGGCGCTAACTCGCCGCTATCTCCCGTATCCGGGGCACCAACAGAGGTCCCGACGGATTGCGAGAGGGACGACGCTAGCAGGGAGGGGGACCTGGCCAGAGCCGACTTTGGTCCCCGAACTCCACGCTACGCCCCGACTCGTTAGCCAGTGGCGGGGGGGAGGTTCCCTCCCCCGACTTGCCTACTAGCGCTGCCGGTTCCTAGGGGGCTGAGCAGGAGGCCCTTGCTAAGAAGCAGCGCCTCTTGCTCGAGAGGGCCTACCGCTACCTCGTAGACCAGGGTTTCGGTCCCTAGAGCTCGCCTCGCGACCTAGACGAGTCCACCGCTATGGCCCGCCAGATGGCCCGCCAGCTGGCTACGGGGCTGGATCTCCCCTTTGGGGACTGGTTGGTCGATGCCCTTTACTGCTGGCTACAGGAGGCCTGCGAGGAGGCTAAGATCACAAGCGGGGCCCCACGGCCCTGTGGACGGTCCCCGTCCACACCCCAGAACCCTGTGGACGGTCCCCGTCCACAGCCGTGGACGGTCCCCGTCCACGGCCCTGTCCTGTGGACGGTCCCCGTGGAGCTGCCGGATGCTAAGGGCGTGGGCCCCGCCTTTGCGACAGAGCCCCCGCCCCCGCTAGGTGCTGCATCGTCCAGGCTAGAGAGGAGCGGCTACTGGACATATGGTGCCGCAAGCTCCGCGACGAGTTCTTGCTAATCAACGCACCGGTGCTGGCATCGCTACAGGGCAGTCTGGATCCGGATCGAGCTGCTCTTCTGCTAACGGGGAGCACCAGAGCCTCGACGCTAAAACGCTACCTGGGCTAC
>BGNK01001926.1:31913-46913 GCA_003297005.1 Symbiodinium sp. clade A Y106
CCGGGGAGGCCTTCTGACCTGGTGGATTACCTGCTAGCTCGCCGCGATGAGCCCTGCGGCCGCTCGGCTCCGGAGGCTATCTTGAAAGCTATTGCCTGGGTGGAAAGGGTCGCTGAGTTCGAAGAAGAGACGCTACGTGCCACCCACGGCCGCCTGGCCTGGGCCGCTCCTGGACAAGATCACGGAGATCCTGTCGGAAGGGCACGTCTCATCAAGCGGGCCCCGCGCTATCCGGTCTTTATGCTGATGCTGCTGGAGGCCTTGGTCTTCGACGTGGGGCACACTACCGGCTGGAGGATTTGGGCCTGGGCCAAGCTAGTCAAGGTCTGGGCCTCGCTACGGTGGTCCGACCTTCAAGCTATCATCCGCGCGGAGCTTTCGCTAGTGGAGGGGGGCTCACCACCGTGCTAAGGCGAACCAAAACTTCGGGCCCCAGCCGTCGGATAAAGGAGCTGTTGGTCGCTATATCCGAGCACGCCTACTTCCTCAGGAGCACCTGGCTAAGGGTGGGTTTCGATCTGCTGCGAACCCACGCTAACTACAAGCGGGACGCGGCTAAATCAGGACGGTCTCCTCGAGAAGAAGCCGGCCAGCTATGCGGACGCTATGGTGGCGACGGCGGGACTGCTGGGCATTCTGGGGCTACCGCTGGAGGTGCAGGGCTACTGCACCGAGCATAGCGAGAGGTCCGTGCTGCCGACCGGCCTGTCGCTAATGGAGGTGCCGCCCCAGGACAAGGACCTGCTAGGGAGGTGGAAGAATGAGGGCTCCGACACCTATGCTAGGACCTTCGCAGGGAGGGTCGCCCGACTCCAGGCACTCTTCGCTAAGGTGGCCAGAGGGGCAGATCGCTACGATCGGCTGGATGAGCGGGAGATTGCGGCAGACTTGGTTCCATGGCTGATGGAACGCGCTAAGCTGTCGAGGGAGCAGGCCGAGCTAACGGTTAGAAGCCTGCGCCCCCGCTGGAAGGAGGGGGACCTAGGGGTCCCCGACTCCGTTTCGGATATCCCGGCCGAGGGACCGCCGCTAGACGATCCAGCAGCAGGGGCTGGGGACGCTGATAGCAGCCAAGCCTCCGCTACCGAACCCGAAGAGCCAGTCTGTAAACAGGCTAAGGTCCATGACCGCGAGGCTCGCTATGTCATTGTAGAGCTACCGGGTGCGATTTTTAGGCTCCACAAAGCCGGCGCTAGTGGTTGTTGGATGGGTCGGAAAAGGGCCTTCCGCACCCGCCGGGATTACACCGCTAGGCCGAAGGCCCATGAATACACGCACGTGTGTAAGCTATGCTGGCCGGCTAGGGCGGGGAACCCCTCGGACGATGATCCGTCTGAGGGCTCGGTAGCGAATTCGGGCGACGAGCTCGGGGAGTTTAACTCCCCCGCTAGGGCTTCGGGCCTTTTGCTAAATGCTGCAGCACAGTTCGGCCGAGCTAGCGGTGTGCCGTGAGACTTGGGAGCTAAAGGTCGATTTTCCCCCCTTCTTTCGATTCTCCCCGCATTTTCTCCCGACCGCTTAGGGGGAGGAAGGGAGGAAGGAAGGAGGGGAGGGCTAGAAAGAAGAGAGAGGGAACCACGTTGTTGCTACAGGTTCTTGTGCTTGTCATGTCTGNGCAAATTCGGGCGACGAGCTCGGGGAGCTTAACTCCCCCGCTAGGGCTTCGGGCCTTTTGCTAAATGCTGCAGCACAGTTCGGCCGAGCTAGCGGTGTGCCGTGAGACGTGGGAGCTAATAAAGGTCGAGTTTTCCCCTTTTTTTTCCGCTCTTCTTCCGACCGCTAGGGGGAGGAAGGGAGGAAGGAAGGAGGGGAAGGCTAGAAAGAAGAGAGAGAGTGAATCACGTTACCCGATGTGCACGAACACGAACAGTGCCGACGTAGCGCGCTAGGACACTTGCTTGTCATGTCGGCATGTGCGCTAGGACACTTGCTGTCTTGTCTTGCTAGGGCTGTGCAGGTCGTTTTGCGGTGCTAGGGCGCGCGTGCCATTCCTGTACAACGGGCTACAAAGGGCCGGGGGTGCCCTTCGGGGTGGCGGGTCCTTGTGGGGGGTGACCACTTGCTAGGATGGACCTTCGGGCCCACTTTTGGCTAGGTGTGACCCGCTAGGCCCCGCAGCACTTGGCTACCTGAGCGGTAGCTACACCAGCGCTCCAAGAGCGCCGCTAACAAAACAGGCGATACGATCTCGCTATCCTGGAGCGATATTTTCGCTAACTGCGAGGTGCACCTTCCACCGCTACGAGGGGCGCTGCAGGAGGGTGGGGTGCAACCCTCCTCTGCTAGCTTCTGCCGAGGCACCCGCTACACCGTCGAGCTCTTCGCAAAAACCCGCCCGCCGCTACAGGCCCGGGCGAATGCTAAGCCGCAGGGCAGGGGCCAGTTCACGCTAGACCTTACCTGGACCGCTATGGACAGAGACCTGTGGCCGCTAGGGTCTTGGAACAANCCGCTACAGGCCCGGGCGAATGCTAAGCCGCAGGGCAGGGGCCAGTTCACGCTAGACCTTACCTGGACCGCTATGGACAGAGACCTGTGGCCGCTAGGGTCTTGGAACAAGTCGCTAGGGGAGCAAGGCCCCAAGCCACGCTACGAGCTACCCAACGGCAAAGGCAAGAGCCCGCTATCGGAGCGCGCTATCTGGCACTCCGGAAACAACCCTGAGGTGCTAGAGCTAGCAGAGGCGGACCGCCAGTTGGTCTGCCGGCATCCGCCCGCTACCTCCATGCGGGCGGAGTACCTCGCTACACCTGCAGGCCTGTCCTTTTGGAGAAAGTGTCCTTAGTACTCTTTTACCCCAAAGCGCAAAACTTGTGGTCTCTGAAAATAGTCCTTTGCGGAAAAGTGTGCTTGCAGAGTGGTGTATGTNCCTGCAGGCCTGTCCTTTTGGAGAAAGTGTCCTTAGTACTCTTTTACCCCAAAGCGCAAAACTTGTGGTCTCTGAAAATAGTCCTTTGCGGAAAAGTGTGCTTGCAGAGTGGTGTATGTTCCTTTCTGTGCTTTGCAACACTGAGGACTATTAGTGGTTGGTTTTTGCATCATTTTGGCTCGAGAAAGCTGTGATGAGAGGCTGGCAGCATATACTTTCGGATCTGGTTTGTGATGGATATATCAGTCAAGTCTGTGAAAATGTGTGGCCATGCGAGTTTGGGAGATTTTCGTCATATGGATCGATGCTTTGTTGAGGCTGAGCAGTACAAGTTCAGTATATGCAATTAGTACAAGTATAACAGTTATATAGAAATCTCTAGCATACTGTACTATACTATAGATTTACACTCGAATATTATATATATATNTGTTGAGGCTGAGCAGTACAAGTTCAGTATATGCAATTAGTACAAGTATAACAGTTATATAGAAATCTCTAGCATACTGTACTATACTATAGATTTACACTCGAATATTATATATATATGTATGTAGGTGTGTGTGTATATATACAGAAATATTTCGTATATGGGGAGATAGACGTGGGTGAGGTTTGTGCTGGCTTGCGGCATGCAGGACACATGAGCCATTGTTCGCACGCGGGTTCNTATGTAGGTGTGTGTGTATATATACAGAAATATTTCGTATATGGGGAGATAGACGTGGGTGAGGTTTGTGCTGGCTTGCGGCATGCAGGACACATGAGCCATTGTTCGCACGCGGGTTCTATAGTTGTAGAAGCTATAGGTATAGACGTTTCGGTTATAATGAACGGGTCGCCTGCACAAGGTGTTAGATGTAAACTTGTCTTCCATATTTTTCGGTTGATCTTGGAGTATAGATAAGTCTCTGTAGCGCTCTTTTTTGATTAGAGTAGTATCGGCACGGACCGTTGCGGCCATGTGATCTGGGCACTCGCATGCGGCATGTGGCACTTTTTACATGTGGCCTGCGCTGTAATTACTGCATTTCATGTGCGATCTTGGCACTGCGGCATGCAGCTTTGCACGGTTCATGTGCGATCTCGACACTGGCATTCTGCAATTCATGCGCGATTTTGACCGATTCTGCAATTCATGCGCGATCTTGATTGGCATACGTCATATGCATCTGCTCGTGTGCTGTGGCTGTGCACATGTGCTGTTGTGTACGTTTCCTGCATATGCATCTGCAGACGCCAGCTGCTTCAGTGCCCGAACACGTGTGTACCCTTGTCACGGCAAACACGAGACTGTCATCCCCTGTAAAGCTGTATAGATCGCCATTCATCGGCATGCCTCGCTCCAAAGCTGTGCCTGACTTCGCGAGCGGCCAAGTCGCCGCTTGCTTGGTCACTACGTGGACACAGTTGAAGCTTACGCAGGACCATGGGGTGAAGTCTTGCTTAAAGGTCAATTTATAAGCAAGAGGCTAAACCCTGGACCAGAATCCACAACAGCAGCAAGCTTCGAATCTGCAGGAACAGTTTCTGGATGCAGAGCTCCAGAATCTGCCGCAAGATGTTTGCGATTCTATGGCTGCCAAAGAGCGGAACCAGCTCCTTCGACAGAACTCCCGAGTTCTGTCGCCGATTCTTGCAAGCATGAGTCCTTTCGTGTAGTTTGTAAGAATGAACGGCTTCGTACGGGACAAAATCACTGCTCTCCAAAACCATTATGTTTCTATCTACAAGGTTGATCCTTGCCTGCAGTGGTGCCGGCACGCAGCTTCCAGTGGATATCATCTCGCAGCTCATCCGACAGGTATACACGGCAAAGGACTGCACATGTGTAGAGTGGCGGGTCGCCTTTTAGGATTGTTGGTAAAAAACAAAACAATTCTATGTAGTCCATATCATTATAAAAAAGAGGAAGTGTCAACGGGGCTCGCCTGCAAAAGGTGTTCAATTCCGGATTATCTCTGTCCGTCGATCTATCGATCTTTCAACCTATCTTTCTTTGCACAGACTTGAAACACCGACGTATGGCCATCCATGTCTCTAGCCATTATTTATCTAGCTATCCATTTACCCATCTACCCGACTATATTCATCTACCTGACCATCTGTTCATCTGTCCATCCATCCATCTATCCATCTTTTTATCTCTCTGTCCATGTATCTATCTATCTATCCACTGAGATATCCATGATAGGTACATGCAGGAGAGCTCGTGTGCATCTGGTGCAGATATGTATTGAGGGCTCTTTGTGTTTGGGTTCAATTGAATAGTTTATGGGGCTCGCCTGCAGAAGGTGTTAAGTATGTGCACGAGCTCGCCCATGGAAAGTGATATCCCTAGATAATTTACCTGGCAGATTTACGGAGTTCGCCTGCAGATCGACAGTGCTCAATATATACCAGAGAGGGCAAACCTTCGTCAAATATTTGCAGAGTTTTTAGCAAGAAACAACAAATAATCCCGATGAGTATAGCAACACACGAAAAACCAGGATTCTGGTGACGACAACCAGCCAGAGCAGGCTGAGCGCATACGCTTTTGCAGCTGAACCTTTAGCACCTGTCGCAGCCTACATAAATGTATCTATTTCTACTTTTCTGCATACATGTGTATAGTTATGTTGTATTCCATTGACAGAAGCCTCAAACCGAACCTGCAGAACTTAGCAAGCTATCTGTGACTGTCACTTTGCAGGTCTTCGACAAGTCCCTGGCTGGGAAGCAGGCTTCAGTCCTCAAGTCCATGGCACCCCGGCACATATGTTTCTATACTTGGTTCTGGTCCGGTGAGGTCTGGTATATATTATGTACAGAGGATCCACACTGTACCACGTAAACCGTAAAGCAAGGCTTCATGCATGGGGCCTATTGGAATCTTAGAAGCATTGCAAAAACGCTTGCATGGACTTGATGGGCGGGTTCAGGGGTCTGTTCAGCACTCACAACTAGGCAAAGAGGTGTATTGTGCCTCAAAATACTAAGGCCTCAGCCCTTATCCTTTCGAAGCATTGGGCTTTCGCAAGAAAACATTTATTATTCATCGGTATGTTTCTGAGCACCTATGCCTTAAACTATGTTTTCAGGCATGGGGCCTATGGAATTGGAGAGACTTCAGATGGGTGGGTTTAAGCCTCGGGGTTTAGGATCGGGGCGGGTATGGGTGTGTGAAAATTTTAAGGTCTAGCCTTCAGCCCTAAATTTATTCGGAGCAGTGGGTCTTTGTATGAAAGCACGTAATTTGTCTACCTGTACGGGCTCGTACCACATTCCTCACATGAGGTTGTTGTTGTTGGTGGTGGTGTTCGTTGGTTGTTGCTTGTTGTTTCTTGGGGTTTGGGCTTTACGGCTTCGGGTCGGAGGGGGTATGGTGTATCAAGGCTTTAAGACCCGAGCCCATGTAGCCCTAAACATATCCGAGCATTGGCCTGCCGTGCCGCAGGAAATCATGTAGTGTATGCCTGTCAAACATGTATGTACATATACATACATGCATATATATATATACACATACATAGGTAAGCACTGGCTTGTAATCAAGTGGCCTGCCAGAAGTTTAAGATGATTCCAAATACCTTTGGGTCTCAAACGATATCTTGGCTGCACGATGTGTGTGTGTTTGTGTTTGTGTTTGTGTCTGTGTCTGTGTNTTGTAATCAAGTGGCCTGCCAGAAGTTTAAGATGATTCCAAATACCTTTGGGTCTCAAACGATATCTTGGCTGCACGATGTGTGTGTGTTTGTGTTTGTGTTTGTGTCTGTGTCTGTGTTTGTGTTGTAAGTCATATATGCATTTTATCCTCCCTACAACTCAGAGTCTTTTTTTGTGTTCAGGGAACCCCCATGAACAAGCAGTGGAGATGAAGCTTGTTTTCCCAGAAGAGTTCGGGGCTTTGCAAATCCTGAAGCCAGCCAAATGCCGGATACTAGCATATGTCNTTTTTTTGTGTTCAGGGAACCCCCATGAACAAGCAGTGGAGATGAAGCTTGTTTTCCCAGAAGAGTTCGGGGCTTTGCAAATCCTGAAGCCAGCCAAATGCCGGATACTAGCATATGTCTTTATGCCGGCTGAGGTGAGGCTACGCTCCTAAATGGATAAAAGGAACGATGGGCACACATTAATGTCCATGGATCAGGGTCGTGTTGGCATGAGTCCCACATGTTTGTAAGAACTTTATATGCCCTATAGATACCTCTCTTCCAACGATTCGAAATCGAAGAGGGCTTTGAGAGCGAGCCTTGTTATCATTGCCGCATGCAGGTGCTACAGGCAAAGCAACTTTCCGCCAGAAGCTTTTAAGCTTGTTTTTTGCAGGAATATAATTGTACTTGGAACCGAGCAATGTAGGTACGATGCTCGATGCACGCGGGGATGCGATCTTAGATGTGCAACTATATTCGCACGCAATGTACGCATGGCTTCGGAGATGCTATTTCTGTGTTCGCAAGCCCGGCGAAACATGCTGCGATGACTGCTTGATTTACAGCAATCATTGGAGTCTGTGGTGAAGTTTGTTACATTAAACCGCTCGTTTCGACCAACCGAGGTTGCTGCAGTCGTTCGTGAGGCCAAGAAAACGAAGAAGGCTCGCGAGCCGTGGATGCAGGCACTGAAGGACAGGGGCGGTGGGCGCACATGTTGCATTCAGCAGACCAGCATGCGATTTTAGAGCGGTGCTGCTAAATTCGAGAACATGTAGCAGAATCTAACGACCAGGACCAGGTGAGCGACATTCTCTTGGAAAAGAAGTTTGCCCGCAGAAAGAAGGACGACGCGGCCGAGGAGAGCACCTCGCCTTCGGACCCGTCCACGACGTCTTCGCCTGTGGAGACTCCTCCGAGACCAGGTGCATTCGCGGTTGTGGGCATGGTGGGTAGGGGGTGATGCGATATTGTGGATCTGAAGGTTTTTGGAACTTGCAGATGGCCGACTGATTCAGTAGTTGCCTCAGGGCTGTATATTCACTTTTTGTGTTTGCAGGATCCGTTGTGAATCCGGATGAGATGGAGACTCAGATCCTTGATGCAGGACCCGGGGCAGAATTGCCGGATCTACCAGCACCTAAAGGTCTCTGGCATGTGTGTGCTCTCATTGCACGATCTCCTCCAGTTCTGGATTATCGGATGCAGCAGCGAAAATGCTTCAAGCAAGCACTTGCCGATGCACAGAAAGATGCAGGAGCCTGTCCAGGAACCACTTGTAATTACTAGCATGTCACCATGTGTGCGGTGCCGGAAGGATGTGCCCCAGCTCCCGCATCTGTGCCGGAGCAAGGCTTCCTTGCTGCATGCACTGAGTTTGTTGTGTCAAATCTTATGTCTGCGGTTGGCTCACACATAAACTTGAGTCTAGAACGCCTTGTTTTCTGTGTATCCCGCCGAATGTGCAGTTCTTAGCAAACCCGCAACCCCTGAACACCTAAGCCCTAAACAACAGAATCAGCTCCCATCAAGAACCATTGTCCTTCATGCAAGGATCGGCAGATGATCTTGTGGATGACAACAAAGAAGGCACCCGTGCAAACAATGTGCTCTATTCTTGAGCGGTCAGCGGACGTGGGCCTCCAACAGAAACCCGGTGTCTGCGAATATTGCACCAGGGATTGTAAACTTACTGTACACTGGGTTGGAGGGTCCTCCAAAACGTCTCCGTGGCAGCACGTCCAGGCCTAAACACTTGTCTCTGATTGAAGGAGATGAAGCTTTGGAACATCCAGCAGCACCTGCTGCACGTGGCCCAGGTGGCTTTTCTGTTATTGCTTGCTCAAGCCCTGGACCCTAGCAGCCCTAAGTCCTAGACCCGAAACCAAGCCCTTTTCTTTTGAAGTTGTACTGACCTAAAAACCGGTCTCTGATCGGTTGAAAGAGATTCATGCAGCACCTTCTGCACATGGCCCTGCAGGTGGCCGGCATGTCACTGCAAGCTAAAGCCCCCGACCCTGGCAGCATGGAGTCCTAAACCCTATAGGCTAAACCCTCGCTTGTCAAGTTGATCTTGCATTCTACATGAAACTCTGTGTGGTGCTACTCCCATCCCATAGTTCAAGAGCAAGGCTAATATATGTAAACCTAACCTCTGCATTGAAGCTGTGCCCGACCATGAAAGGACCCGCTGTTGCTGCAGATGATGACCTCAACCAGCCAGACCAAGGCGGGCTCTGGCCATACTGTAAACTGTGTGTCGTCAATCGTGATCTGCGGCTCAGAACATACCATACCCGAAAGAATCAATACTCACCGGGACAAAAAAGCTTCTGGCTGTAATCTGTGTCCGACTGAGCACAAAGCCTGCTGATGATCCTTCAACCCAATAAACGTCCCTATAGTATCCGCTATGAACTTCCGTCCCAACCCAGTGCTCGGACAAAGGACCTGCTGCTGATCAGGCTCGTGCTCTGGACATCGGCGCGGGCTTCGTGGATGCATTGGAAACCATAAACATCCCCTAAACCCTAAACCCTAAACCGGTTTAGGGTTTAGGGTTTAGGGTTTGGTGGTTCTGTATATAGGAGGGGTCGCCTGCAAAAGGTGTTTAGGAGGGGTCTCCTGCAAAAGGTGTTAGACATAAGGGCCTTTAGGATAGCTCGCCTGCACAAGGTGGTCTGTATATAGGAGGGGTCGCCTGCAAAAGGTGTTTAGGAGGGGTCGCCTGCAAAAGGTGTTAGACATAAGGGCCTTTAGGATAGCTCGCCTGCACAAGGTGGTNGAGGGAGGAGAGGGAGGAGAGGGAGGAGAGGGAGGAGAGGGAGGAGAGGGAGGAGAGGGAGAAGAGAGAGAGAGAGAGAGGGAGGGAGGGAGGGAGAGAGAAGAGAGACAGAGACAGAGACAGATTGAGAGAGGGCGAGAGAGAGAGAGACAGACAGACAGACAGACAGACAGACAGACAGACAGACAGCGGCATTTGGTTACAAACTACATACTGACCGTGGCCTAGGCTTGAAGATAGAATATCCAATGATCTAAGGTGCACAGGCCCCTGCCGCTGAAGCGAGCTCGGTACCGGATGACGACGGCAAACACGCCCAGGTGGCGATAACTGTTGGTTCCAGATTGCTGCCGCATGCATGTGTCAGACATGCAGTGATGTGAGCATGCTAAGGGTTGGCAAGTTGCGAGCTTTTTTTGGCAACATGCTCCGTGTCATTCCGTGCCTATCATGCATGTGGAGCAGCTGTACACATGAAAGCAAGGAGGCCCTAGCTAGCTGATTACCCTAAACTCTAAACCCCTAAAACCTAAAGTTCTCCATGCCAAAAACAGCCCTCGCAGGTCAAGACCAAGAGAAAGTTCGACAATGGCCCACTGTGGAAATGCTACAAGGAGTTCATAAGGCTCGCAACCACAGCTGCGGGTGTAGGAAGAATAGTTCAGAAACGTCTTCCAGTTATTGTTATCTTCATTAAGAACTCCACCTTTCGCGGTTCGTAGACCAGCATCCGCGACGCAGGAAGGCAAAGGAGCGGTACGGGCTGAGTGGCAAGGACCGATGCCGTCAGAGCATGTGTAGGAAACCTTACGACTGCATAAGTCCCATGCTGAGAAGATCAAGCAATCACACCTCGACTACAAACACGATAGCACCGTGCCATGCACACTTTCACACAGCCCGTGCAAATCAGTAGAACCTGCAGCAAGAAGTGAACACACATCTCCCCAGGACGCCAACGCGCTATGGCTACGATCGGCCGTGAGACAGTGTCTTGCCAGATGGGGATACTCTAAACCAAGGGCTTAAAGCATTACTTAAATAAAGGATCAGGGTCTAGGGCATAGGATGTGTTAGAGCTCGGGGCGAGTTTAAGTTCACGCTCTGCGGGGATCCAGAGGGCTTTGGTTGTCTAAGCTTTTTTTAAATGGAGGGTTGGGGTTGGGGCTGGCAGTAGCTGTAAGGCTTGGGACCGTTCTGATCGAGGCATGGTGGGCTTAGAACTTGGGGTGGATGAGAATTTAATGTTGTTTGCAAGCAACCTACACCACCAACTCAGGTCTAAAAGCTTCAAGCTTACCAAGCTTACAGCGAGCTTCGGGTCGGTCTGGGTCTAGGTGTATGGCCTTGGGCTCGGGTTCGGGTGTTTGTTTTTTGAGGGTTTTCTTAAGGTGTGTGTAGGTCGGGCTTGTACTGCTGGGATTAAGAGTTAAAAGAATGGGTTTGGGTTCAGTGCTTCAGGTCTCTGTGTTCCGCTCCGAGGGCTTATCTACTGGTTAGTATTTACGGTCTGTGGCCCGGGGCTTATTACGGGGCCTTGCCTAGGATTTGTGTTTGCTTCGACGTTCAGGACTGAGGCCGAGGTTTTTCAAGGGGCTCTTGGACCACAGCTTAACTGGCTGATCTCAGGTCTTGCAAAACCTGATCTCGATGGTATCCCCGCTGTTAATGTAGCAGAAACCGCTATCTACGTGTATAAATGACTAAACAAACAAATAACCAAATGAATATATGATAACTAGACACATGCATAGCTATTTCCATATGTATACATATATATATATACAGACACACCCATGCTATGTATACATGTGCATAAAATAAAGACTGTATACATAAACATATATATATATATTGATGAACCCATCAGACTCCGTAAATACTGCATTCTCAGGGTCATCGTGGATGGACTATCCGAGAAGGAGAAGAAGAAGCGGCGACTTGTGTGATGAACAACCGGCGAGCACGCCCCGTCAGAGCTAACATCGTGCATAGGTGAACCATGCAGGGCTATACTAGTTCATAGATTAGGGATGATCAAGGCCCTAGGGCTTCTGGGGTTTCTAGACCCCGTGGTGCTTCGCTGCCAATTTGAGGACAAAGTCCTAATTACTAATTAAAGGACAGGCCTCAGCCACGGGAACTTGTGCGAGGGCTTGAAAACTGTCATGTGGCAGCCCGGGTGTGGAGTGCCTCTTGTCTGCTGGGTTGGTAAAATTTGTTCCGACGTGACTTGCATTCGTGGCTACCGTGGCCCGGCATGACATCCTGCAGCAGCATGCAGACCGTCTCCTTGCAATGGCCCGGCCGGGTGTCCCAGAGCGATCTTAGTTTTAGGGTTGGGTTTCACGCTGGCAACAAGTGCCTGTTTCCGATCCGGGGAGAGGGCCCGCCCTAAGCCCCTAAACCCCAAACCACTGAACCCCTGCACCATGTGTCTATTCTGGCATAGTTGCTTTCCGATAGATTAACTACAGCAAGGCTCGCCTGCAGAAGGTGATAAGCATAGGAATTTTTCATGAGGTCGGATAATCAGCACGGAATAGGAGTCAGGGTCTAATAGCGCCTGCGAAAGGTGATAGCTTAGACAATCCAGACTCATGCATATGCCAGGGAATACGCTGCTGAGCTATACATGTAGGGCCTTTGTGTTACTTTGACAGGTTTCGGGGCTCGCTTATTCTAGGGCCATGTGTTCATGTTTACAAGGCATAGGATTAGCACTAGAAGATGGAATCGCACTGTAGTGACAACATGAAGTTCTTGTATCTCAACATCTGGTCTCGTACATGTGTACATGTACACAACACACAAACCCACCCATACAAGCCACCCGCACCGACACCCCGCCATTGATGCCACTGCCACCGTTGCTGCTACATCTTCACTGCCGTTGCTGCCTGCCTCATGCCTGTGCCCCTTACCGAACGGTTCTGCTGAGACCCGATAAGAGCGGAGCCGGCACACGAATGGGCCGTGTGTGGGGGGGGGAAAATCCTCGGAACCCGAGTACATTGGTATCGATGCCTAGGGCACTGCCAATGCGGGTAGACAAGTTGGGGCCAACTCACCGCGGGCTCCGGTGTATGACAGCAGGACGATGGGCTAATGTGCCTGCTGGCTTGTCGGAATGTGCGGGAATCTGCATGTTCTCCGAGTTTTCCTAGTATTGGGAGGCCCGTCCGCCGTGCTCGTCCACCGTGCAACCTGCCCCACCACCCCCGCCACCGCCGCCACCACCACCTTGTTATGCCTCGAGTTGATGGTTCATGGTTCGCCTGGGGAAGGTGATAACTACGAGTAGTGTGTAATGTTCTCAGCTATGTATATGCATGTGCATCTGAATAATGTTGTTAGTCACCACCTTCTGCAGGCGATCCCTCTATCTGCTCTTTGACCCGTCGAATCATCATAGCCGCCCTGTCCGCACCCTTTGCCAAGATACCGCAACGGCCCCAGGCGAGCTCCCGCAGCGACGCTGGCCGAGCTACGGCGGCTCCGGAAGGCCAAATCACTTTTGCAGTACACTAAACCCTAAACCCTAAACCCAAACCCTAATCTCTTGGCCAGTCAAGGCTTACATTCCAGCTTAAGGCAAATCACAATCCTATGCTCTAAAACCCGAATTCCTTCCAGGTGGTTGGGCTATAAGGGTCCGGGCGGAGGTTCTGCAACCTGGCTAGAAGCCTAAACAGATGTTGAGAAAACTCGAGCACCATCTCAATCTACCTTCAACAAGCACCCCACCCATGCAAAGCGAGATTCAGGGCTCAGGGCTCAAGGTTGAGAGTATATAGGGTGCTGGGTCTTCGCTTGACGGCTTGGGTTTTCGGCCCTGCAACGAATCCTCTGCTGTTTCAGGAGTCTGGGTTCGGGGGTTGGGTATCGGAAAGGAGGGTTTAAGGATTTTGCATTTTGAATCTAAGTGTTGTGTGCTGCTGCCCTGGGATTCTCAAGGCAGGCAGCACGTCACATCTACATTTCATGTACAACCGACTGGTCAACCTAGCTGCAGCACAAACCACTAACTGTGAATCCAAAACCCTAAACCCCTACATATCTACACCTTGTAAGCACGTATTCGCGATGTAGCGGCGGATAGCCACTGCCGGGATGCTAAACCCTAAACCCACTTAACTCGTCAAGCACTTGTCACCCCGAACACACAGACCTCGTCTGGCAAGTCCGAGTTGCGAGAGTGTAAACCCAGCTAGCCGTTGATAGTCCCTAGCTTTTTTTCAGTATGCCTCCTCGTGTGCCGCGAATGTACAAGAGCGAGACGTCGCAAACGAACCGGCGAGAACGTCGGTACAACCAGCGACTGGCTGGGTTCGTGATCATGGGTCCGAGACCCGGAGTGCCTCGCCTTTGGGGTTCAGGGTTCAGGGCTTTAGTTTTTAAGGTTTTGTGTTTATGGTTTGGGTTTGGGGTGATGATTTTTGGGACTTGTGGAAAGTCCTTGAAGAAACTCCCCAGGTTCAGCCACTACCTCGACCGACAGTTGTGCCTCCGAGACCAGTGTTTCCGGCACAGCTGCCTCCGAGACCAGTGCTTCCGGCACAGATGGTAGCACCGGAACTTCATGATGATCCGGCTGACGACTCGCGGCTGCATACCGACGGCATGCCTTAGTATGTATATGTACATATACACATAATGCCCGTAGCCCTGAACATAAAATCCCGGACCCGAACCAGAACGCTGAAGCTCTCTTACAAGAGCGGGCTTATGTGAGCCACAACCTTTTAAACCCTTAAATCACAAAATCCCAAACCCTGATCAAGGATCGTGCGAGAGAAGAGCCTGAGGAGGCTGCATTGTTTATTATTGTGGGGTGGATGATGCTTTTCTTGCATAAAAACCTAAGGCATACTCTAACAGAATTTGATCCCAATAGCTATCACCAGCAGAACCCAGTTAGCATGCTCTCGGGTCGAGAACAATGACTGTAAGCCCCTCACCATATAAAATCGAAGCCACAGACTCCGTACAGGAGGACTTGCCAGAGGCTGCAGAACCTACGCAAGACGTGCTGTTGGGTGCAGACTCCGTACAGGAGGACGTGGCAGAGGCTCCAGAGCTATCAATATTTGGGGGGTGACGAATGTTTTTAGTGTTCGTGTGTATAGTATCTTAAACGAACCATAATCACCAGACCTCAAACCCCAGACGCACGACGTGCTGTCGGGCGCCGACTCCGTACAGGAGGACGTGGCAGAGGCTCCAGATTCCTTACAGGAGGACGTGGCTGAGGCTGCAGAGCTATCAATTTGGGGGGGGGGGACGAATGTTTTTAGTGTTCCCTAAACCCTAAACCCTAAACCGTGTATCTTAAACGAACCATAATCACCAGACCTCAAACCCGAGACTTATGAACCCAAAGGCAGAGATTGGTGATGCCGAGTTGCCTGCTACTTTGCTCTGCTTCG
>BGNK01001926.1:51913-56000 GCA_003297005.1 Symbiodinium sp. clade A Y106
ATGCAGATTGACCAAGACCTTTGTGCTCTTGAGCTAGAGCTGGGTTTATCAACTGAACAGCGAGTTCAGGTGGAAGCCCGGCTGCCCCCCGCACGCAATTAAATAAATACAATGGCCAGCATGCAGAGAAACCCTGAAATTCAAGCGCTCCGCATCTAGCCTTAGCTATAGCAGCTATAGGAGACTCAAAACCGTGGCATCCGAGAGCCAAGCCATATAGTTATTAGCCTGTGGGGTTCATGACTGCATGGCTGAATGCTGGGGCAATCAATAAGACCAGGATGATGATGACACTGATCATGTCGTCCAGACTAGCTGTGAGCCGTAACCGCTGATGAGTGATGTGAGGTCGAATCTGGCCCCTGCTCCTACGACGGATGGTTCGCCACCACCGAAGCCTGAGTCTGAGCAGCCGCTTAACGACATTGGGTTTCTGATTGACTGCATGACGGGACTTAATACTACCAGGGTGATCAGGATGATGATAATGCTGACCCGGTTGCCCATTGTCGCTTCAGTTCAGACAGTGAATCGTAAGCGGTGATTGATGCGAGGTCGACTGTGAAAACGGCCATCGCTCCGACGGGGGAGGCTCTCCAAGCATCGAATGTGCAAGCTGCCCTCGCTCCAAAGGCAGATGCTCCCCAAGCATCGAATGTGCAACCGGCCCCCGCTCCGGTGGATGCTGCCCAAGCATCGGATGTGCAAACGGACCTCGCTCCTCCGGAGGATGCTTTCCCGCCATCTCAGCCAGGGTTCCCCGTGAACGACGTGAGGCGGTGGATGGCTCCGGGGTCGTATTGGACAGCACAGCCGCAGCCAGACGATGAGGCTGCCCGTTTTCGCAACTTAAGAGAACAACACATGCATTGTGAATGTATCTGTGGACTTTCAAGTGTAAAGAAATTCAAGCTGACAGCTACACTATGTACCACCCCTTAAAAGTGTGACTGCAACCACCTGGCCTGCATTCACTGTACAGGCTCCACCTGCAGAAGCCCGGTTGGCAGACACGGTGCCAGACGTGGAGGCTGCCCGCTTTCGTTACTTAAAAGAGCAACAACGCAGTATGAAAGTATATGTGTACTTCCAAGAGTAAAGACACTCACGCTCAGACCCGAACCCGACAACATTCATCAATGCAGGCAGAGGCGCCACCCACATTGCCGAGGGCCGAGACTGTGGAGTCGCTGCAGGAATCGCAACCTTTGCTTGCAAAGNACACTCACGCTCAGACCCGAACCCGACAACATTCATCAATGCAGGCAGAGGCGCCACCCACATTGCCGAGGGCCGAGACTGTGGAGTCGCTGCAGGAATCGCAACCTTTGCTTGCAAAGGAAGCTACTGATGTAGATGGCCTCTTATACCTAAACCCTAAACCCTAAACCCTAAACCCTAAACCCCTAAACCCTAAACCCTATAGGTTGATTCTTTATGCACACAAATGTCGCCTGTATAAGGTGATAAGTTTAGTTTATACAAGAGAAAGCACNACACTCACGCTCAGACCCGAACCCGACAACATTCATCAATGCAGGCAGAGGCGCCACCCACATTGCCGAGGGCCGAGACTGTGGAGTCGCTGCAGGAATCGCAACCTTTGCTTGCAAAGCAAGCTACTGATGTAGATGGCCTCTTATACCTAAACCCTAAACCCTAAACCCTAAACCCCTAAACCCTAAACCCTATAGGTTGATTCTTTATGCACACAAATGTCGCCTGTATAAGGTGATAAGTTTAGTTTATACAAGAGAAAGCACNCCTAAACCCTAAACCCTAAACCCTAAACCCCTAAACCCTAAACCCTATAGGTTGATTCTTTATGCACACAAATGTCGCCTGTATAAGGTGATAAGTTTAGTTTATACAAGAGAAAGCACGGTGATCATAATAATGCTGCCATGTTGAGCCCTTATAAAAGACTAGCCATAAACCCCGAATAAGAAAACATTTTGGTATAGAAGGCCTTTCTACCTGCATATAGATAGATAGATACATGGATACATACAGAGCTCATGGATACAAAAATAGATGGAGAGCTAGATAGTTATATAGCTATAGATAGATACATAGTTAGCTATAGTAGGTAGGTAGACAAGATTGTAGGCATGATGGATCGCCTGCAGAAGGTGATAAATAAGCCTAGTGAGGTCGCCTGCGAAAGGTGATAAGTAAAAAAAGATCATTTGCAGGGTCATCACCATGCAGGACAGGAGCACACGGTACGTAGCTATTTATCGAGAGCCCAAGCTTCAATTCAGCGGGTGTTTCAATATAGGCCCATTCAATAAACAAGCCATTGCTTATCAACCCCGAACGTTAAAGCTCTAAGGACCAAACTCGATCGTGCACCCGGAATGTTAAGACCACGGTATCTGCTCTGAGGTATTGTGTATGCATATAGGTTTAGGGTTTAGGGTTTAGGGTTTAGGGAGTGCATAGGCATAGGATTTACTGTTTAAGGATGTAGGGTTTTTTCTTTTGCAAGAGACTGTAAAGCTAGGAGTTCTCCGGTGCGACGACGCCTGCCAGCCCTGCCAGCTTCCGCCGCATGGACACCCAGGACTCCATCGTGGGCGGTCCAGGTTCCGGAATGCTCTTGTTTCCTTCGCTCTCCACGGAGAGCTTCGAAGAGTACAAAGGGTATGCCAAGGAGGACAAGGTCACAGGCATTTGCGAGCCAATCAAAGGTTGGCACCAGGACAAGAGTGTGCAGGTGCAAAGGGCTGCTGAGCCCGCCTTGCGACGCATGGGCCAGCTCGTTGAGCCTGTGCTCAGCACGCCGTCCCCGCCTGCCAGGCGAGTTTCGTGGCAGAGCCCCCTGAGCCAGCCCCTACCACACCTGGAGCCTTACGTGCCGAGCAGCTGTGAGTCGTTTGATCTCGAAAAGATCGATGAGATACTTGACGAAGCTGAAAAAAGCACTGAACAGCAAGGACAGCCACCACAGCAACTGACTGAGAACCAGCAGTCGGCTACGAACTTGCCAGGCCCGCCACACCCTGGCCCTGTGCAGCCACTCCAGAACGTGCAAAGCCAGCAACAACAGCAACAGCCAGCTCCGGCTCAGCACGTGCAACAGCAGCCTTCCGCACTTTTCTTGCTAAGTCGGGAGTTGGAAAACGCCTCGCGAACAGCAGCAAAGCCAACAACAGGAACGGCTCAAAGCTCACGTGTTGAACTGTCGCAGAACACGCAGCAGCAACAGCCTGCACAACTGCAGACAGAGCAGAACTCGCAGAGCCTGCCGCAGCAGCCAACTCAGACCTTTCAGCTTGTGCAGAAGCAGCCCACAGTGCAACAGTCGCAAAGGCCACCGCAGCAGCCACTCCAGAACCTGCAGAGCTCGCAACAGCTGCAGAACTCGCAGAGCCTGCACAGCCCGACTGAGCAACTTCCGAGCTCGCCGCCTTCTCAGGGCCTGCAGCAGCAGCAACAGCCTGCAGAGCACCAACAGCAGCGACAGTCGGTGCAACACTTGCAAAGCCAACCGCAGCAGCCAGCTAACTTGCAGAGCCCGCTGCCTCCCCAAAGCCTGCAACAGCAGCAGCAGCCTTCAGAACAACAACAGCAGCTGCAGAACTTCCACAGCTCGCCCCAACCGGTGCAGCACTTGCAGAGCCCACCACAGCGGCCACCTAACTTGCAGAGCCCGCCGCCTTCCCAGAGCCTGCAACAGCAGCAACAGCCTTCAGAGCAACAGCAGCAGCTGCAGAGCTTCCAAAGCTCGCCCCAACCGGTGCAGCCGTCCCNGCCACCTAACTTGCAGAGCCCGCCGCCTTCCCAGAGCCTGCAACAGCAGCAACAGCCTTCAGAGCAACAGCAGCAGCTGCAGAGCTTCCAAAGCTCGCCCCAACCGGTGCAGCCGTCCCAAAGCCTGCAACAGCAGCAACAGCCTTCAGAGCAACAACAGCAGCTGCAGAACTTCCACAGCTCGCCCCAACCGGTGCAGCACTTGCAGAGCCCACCACAGCAGCCACCTAACTTGCAGAGCCCGCCGCCTTCCCAGAGCCTGCAACAGCAGCAACAGCCTTCAGAGCAACAGCAGCAGCTGCAGAGCTTCCAAAGCTCGCCCCAACCGGTG
>BGNK01001926.1:59594-74656 GCA_003297005.1 Symbiodinium sp. clade A Y106
CACACACACTCACACACATGTGCAGGCGATGAGATTCTGAGGTTTTCGGGCTGAGTCTTAAGAGATACGGCATCCAGTCATTATCTGCAGGCGGTTCAGGGCCTTTTGGGCTGAAGTTTTGAGATTGTTGTTGCAAGTCGAGGTTGGAGCAGCTGGAGAGCCAGGGCACGCTGAAGACCCTGATCGAGAAAGCCATGGAGGAGCGGTTTTGGGTCTCTGTATGTTTTTTTGTAGGAGTCTACATAACGATCAACCACATAATAGCTTAGGCCACCAATGCCTTTGTACCCTCGCCTCCCGGTAATCCCTCTCGGCTCCTGCACCCTGGCGCCGAAACATAGTTCCTCACATCCCCAATTTAGCAAAAGCCTCAACCTGACAGGGAATCTGCGGGGCCCGAAAGAACTTGCTGAGTCTGGGCTCCGCTCCGGTGGCCATCGATGTGCAGACCATTCTGCTGAATGCCACACGCCCGCAGATAATTAGAAGACCACTCAATAAGAGGAACACTTTATACGGCAACAGTGCTTACGGGCACGCCGGCTTACACATGGGTGTGCATGCATGCACAATAAAGCCTAAACCCTAAACCCTAAACCTGAGGGAACAGCCCATAATTCTGAAGCCAAGCCCTGCAGCTCGCATGCACCACAGATGTTCGGTCGGAGAGCATGAAGCCCCAAGTAGTTGTCCTGAACAGGTAAGCCTAACTATACCATAACACTTCCAGAGCCCTAAACCCCGAATGAGCACATGTATACCCTAGATATGGCCTCCTGTATTCTGCCCTAAACCCTGAAGACCCTAAAGTTAAGTTGAGAACCGTGAAGCATGCCCCTGAACACTGCAACCGAAATCTCTAAAGCCACGCCTATGTTTGATGTCCCGCTGGCCTCACATGTGCTAGGCATTATATACCTGCAGAAACAAATCCCTCTTTAGTCGAAACCATAGGAGACATGATGCCCACGGCAGCAACAGCAATGGTCGATGTAGCAGATGCTGCATCGACTGAGCAAGTTTCGGAAGCAGCTTTCGCAGAGTTCCGCTTCGGCTGTTTCGGAGCCTGCTGTGAGTTCCCGTGACCTGTCTCTGGAAACCCCGCTGGTTCGGGTCCTGGCGAAGAGAGTGGGGCTTGGGGAGCCTGCTAGCCTTCTGCAAGAAGCTACTAGTGCAGCTGTTGCCGAAGCAGGAAAACGCCACCTCACAAGAAGCAGCTTGTCTCAGGTCTTCAGCATGTTTTTTGTATCAGGCAAACTTCAATAGTTTATGCAAGGACCGAAGCTGTTGGTTTCGGAGTAGCCAAAGCAAGAAACCTTTTAAGGTACACGCTGGGCTGCCAAACTGGGCAAGTCTGGCGAAAGGCCACAGCACATCGAGGATCGATTGCACAAGGCTGCTTACAGATCGAGCAATGCTTTCTGGATGCAGTTAACATATAGAGCAAGCTTGACAACTCCGCTGTTCGTACATGTTCGTACAGAGACTTAACATTAAGAACCGCTCCCGTCACAGACGGATTCGAGGTGCGGCTGAAGGTGCCGGTCACGACATGTTCAGTTTTCATCAAAGATGCGGTTACTCTACAACGCAAACCGGCTGCCGAAAGCAAGGCGAAGGCCAAGGCAAAAGCCAGGGCACGTCTTGTGAGGATGAGGCCGAAGAAGAAGTCGAAGACTGCTGCGAAAGCCACACCCAAGTGTGTGCAGTGGCCTGTGTTCCTTCCACACCTTGTCTGCAAAGGTCTCATTGACGGTGGCCTCATCAAGGATCTGGCTGGTGACATGGACTGGCTCGACTTCTGGGACAAGGCGAGCCACGAGGAGTGGGGCAGGGGACACCCTGTCCTTGACTGGTCGCCGGAGGACCGAGCTCGGGCAGTTGCCATCAGCCTCCATGGGGACGAAGGCCAAGGAAAGAGGGGCAAGTCCACGATGATTCTCAGCTGGTCACCACTGGCTGTTCACCGCCCTGCTCTCATGAACAAGTACCCGTTCGCTGTAACTTGGCAGCATGAAAACTTTTGTGTGTTATCGGCCTCAGCACAAGTTCAACCGTTATATAGGAGTAGTATAAGGCGAACAACCGTGCTTTCCCTATGGCTTTACTGAACTTGCATATAAGGCTTGGTGTATAATGTATCAGAATCGTGAAGATGGATCGCCTGCAAAAGGTGTTACATGACTCTACAGACTGGGAGGCTACACACTATAATAGGAGGGTTCGCCTGTACAAGGTGTTGGAGAAGGTTATTTTCGCACTAGACTAGGAGGGCTCGCCTGCAGAAGGTTACTCTCTATCTACATGATACCACACAGGTCATCCAAGCAGACCACTTCTACCACGAGGACACAAAGTGTGTGACGCTGGACTGTCTGCAGAAGGCCTTAGCTCAGTCGCTCAACATGTGCAACAAGCCTGGCAACACCAGCCTGCAGGGATACTCCCTCCATTTGTGTATTGGAAAGGGAGACTGGAAATTCCGGCGCGAATGGCTGCAGATGGAGCGATCCTATCTCAACGCCTCGGGGCTCATTTGTCCCAGGTGCCTCGCTTCCGGTGCCGCAGGCACAGAGAAGCCCTGGTTAGATCCAGTGAAAGAGAGGTGGAACAACACGGCAGACCTCCTTCTCGCACAGGAATCCAGGGTGGGATCGAGCATCTGGCTCCGCACCGTGGATGGCTGGAGCCCGATGGGCGAGTGCGCCGACGTGCTGCACGCCGTGTGGATAGGCACGGCGAAAGATGCTGTGGGAAGCCTTCTTTTTGATCTGGCTGAATGGCATCCAGAGGCACAGTCGCTCGACACGTGGGACGAGCGACTGAAGCTGCTGCATGCCGAGCTTTTGGACTTCTGTGTCGAGAATAAGATTCGAACATCCACAGTAGAGGAGCTGAGTTACTCGCTCGATATTGCAGGGCTATTTTGCTGCTTTGGAGCATGCTATTGGTGTGAATAGTAACCTTTTCCACCTACCTCAGAGTCCATAATCCCAACACCTAACTACAAGCAGGCCTGGCCAAGCTATCCGTGCACGAGATCACTCTCGACTACCCGCAAGGCTTTTCGAAAGGCTACGCAAACCGAGTGCTGAAACTAGGCCTAACCCTGGCCTGAATGCAGGGTTCACTTTCTGTTCATTTGTTGAAAATTTCCTAAATCCTAAACCCTTTCCTAAAACCCGAAACCCTCAGCCAACGACCCCAAAACCACACCTTGCCTCGTGCACGGAATTATGATGAGATCTCAGCCCAGGATAGCCTTCATCGCCAAACGTCTGGGCGACCTAGACTTGCCCCAGCTTCGTGCACAATCTGTCTGTGCCTGGGCCCTGAATCGCTATCAGAAGATATTGGACAATGCGGGCATGTGGCTTTCGGATGCTGAAGCCCAAGAGCTTGGCCGGACCCTCGCTTTTGATATCATTATTTCTGTGTCTAACACCCATCTTGTGTAGCCAAGAACCAAGTAAGATCATTAGCACAATAAGTCTTGCAGGGTGGGTCGGATCTATATTGAAACCTTCACGGCACTTGCACAGCTGAACCTCGCCTTGCTGAAACCACGATATCGTGCACGGCCGAAGCTACACCAGATGGCATGCGAGCTTGTGGCCCGGTTTGCTGGCATTCCGGGCAGTGATCTTCCAGCTGGGACGTCCCGGCTGAACCCCAGATGGGGCAGTTGCTGGTCGGAGGAGGACTGGATTGGCAAGCTATGCAGAGTGACGAAAGGTGCCCTGCATGGGAAGACTTTGGCACAAAGGGTCCTGCAGAGGTGGTGCCTTCACCACAACTCTTGTGCCGAGCCCCGCCAGAGCTGTGAAAAATGAGTGACATCAGACATGATGTAGGTGGTCTTCAGACGTTGAAGGGCACGTGTCAGTTTCAAGGTTCACGACCTCTCTGCCGCTAGGCTTGGAGTGCAAAGAGAAACAGGTCAGGTGCATAACCAAACTCACAGCATCGTACTTCATACATCCTAGCACTTTGGAACCGTCTTGCATCAAGTCCTAAACTTGAAATGCCAGTCTAAATCCCACTCCAACTAAAGCCAAGCCTTTAAACTGTCATACACCCAACACCACCTTAATTGCCTATACACGTAGGCCCTCTATCATAGACCTTAAACCAAAACCATTCACCCTAACTCCGAGGTTTCGAAGTACGTGGTTGACTACAAGAGGCACGTCAAGACCGCGGGGACACTGCACCTTGCCACCATCCCAACCAGGGTTTAAAGCCCATGCACCTAGAACCCTCATCCCAATTACCATCATGCCTTATAGACGCCTGTGGAAGCCGACAGAGCCAAGCCCAGAACCTCAACCGAAGATCATCAATCTGAGGATTTCTGCGATGCGCCCGAAGCAGCCGAAGAGTGGCAAAGCAAAGGGCAGCTAGTGAGTTTCCCTACGAGGGAGTTTAAATGTGGGGAGCTGCTGCAGACATCCGCTTAGTTCTTGTGGCAGATCTAGAAGGGGTACTAGCTTCATGGTCCCTCATGATTTCATAAAATAGGCGCTTTTCTTGGCATGTGGAGATTTTACAAAACATGTGCGGTACCCCAACATCGGCCATCGAAAGTGTGGATCAGCAGCTCAGGTTTTGACCTTTAAAGCTTGTCAGGGTTGCGACACAGCCGGCGAAAACACAAAGGGTTATGTTGAGCAGTTGTGTTGTATGCATGTTTTTTTGAGCTCACGCATGCAGGTCATGGCCACATGTGGGTCACGAGGGCTCGCTTGCAGAAGGTGAGTATGTGCTGACAGGGTCTGGTATCTAGTTAGTTAAATCTTCAGTCTTCAAGGGCTTATGGCACAAGATTGCATAAGGATGTTGTTGGGTTGGGGGGCTGATGGTTAGGCTTTCACGCTTGCGGTGTTTTAGGGTATGGGGGGTTACGGTTTGGGCTTCGAGGGGGGTTAATAAGCTCCGTGCCTGATAGTTTCGAGTTGGAGTGTTTTCTGATGTAGGGTATGGGGCTTTTGGGCTTGGGCTCCAATAGGGGTTGCTATTGGGTTTCGGGCCTGATCGTTTAGAATTGGAGGGCTTTAGTGATTTAGGGTATGGGGGGATTCGGGATTGGGCTTCAAGAAAGTTTATGGGTTTCGGGCATGATCGTTTAGAAGTGGAGGCATTAGTGAGTTAGGCGCTTAGGCAGGGTATGAAGGTTCCTGGCTTGGTCTTCAAGGGTGGTTTATGGGTTTCGGGCCTGATCGTTTAGAAGTGGAGGCATTAGTGTCAATCCGCGAATCCGTCCCAATGAAGGTTCCTGGCTTGGTCTTCAAGGGTGGTTTATGGGTTTCGGGCCTGATCGTTTAGAAGTGGAGGCATTAGTGAGTTAGGCGCTTAGGCAGGGTGTGAAGGTTTCTGGTTTGGTCTTCAAGGGTGGTTTATGGGTTTCGGGCCTGATCGTTTAGAAGTGGAGGCATTAGTGAGTTAGGCGCTTAGGCAGGGTATGAAGGTTTCTGGTTTGGTCTTCAAAGGTGGTTTATGGGTTTCGGGCATGATCGTTTAGAAGTGGAGGCATTAGTGAGTTAGGCGCTTAGGCAGGGTATGAAGGTTTCTGGTTTGGTCTTCAAGGGTGGTTTATGGGTTTCGGGCCTGATCGTTTAGAAGTGGAGGCATTAGTGAGTTAGGCGCTTAGGCAGGGTATGAAGGTTTCTGGTTTGGTCTTCAAGGGTGGTTTATGGGTTTCGGGCCTGATCGTTTAGAAGTGGAGGCATTAGTGAGTTAGACGCTTAGGCAGGGTATGAAGGTTTCTGGCTTGGTCTTCACGGGTGGTTTATGGGTTTCGGGCCTGGTCGTTTAGAGTTGGAGTGAGGGTTTTGGAATTGGGCTTCAAACAAGGGTGGGTTATGGGTTTGGGGCTTGGTCGTTTAGAATTTCGTTACACGGGTTCTTTATGTGCTCATGTGTTCACACCTCTCGGATTGAAGAGTCTTGGGCTTTGAGGTCTGGGTTTTGGAAGTGGAAGCTTTGAGGATTTGGTGGTTTGGGTGTTTAGGGGTTGGTCGTGAGTGGTTTAAGGCATGAAGCTTATGTTCTTGGGCTTGCTATGCAGTCAAAACCTTTCGGTGATGTTGGGTACGTGGGTGTGCGGCTCAATGCTGCTAGCCTTGAGCGCTTTCGGATTTAGGGGCTGAGTGTTTAGAACTTTGGGTGTATGATTTTGCGAAGTATGTGGGTTGTGGATTCCGGTTCTCGGACGTGGGGAGAAGGGTTCAAGGTGCGATGCTGGTGCTTGCTTGTTCCATTCCTGTGAAATTGAGGTTTGGTGGTCCGGGCATGGTATGTCGACGATCAACTCGAATCCTGAAGCCTTCGACCCCAAACCCTGTTTACAAGCCACACTTATAACACGCAGCAAATCATTGATTATATAGGTACAGCCATAGCTTTCTTTGGTTTGGGCTTTTACACAAGGCAACCTAGCTCTAGATTAGATAATCAGCTGTTGCAGACACCCACCCAATTATGTATTGTGTACAGAAGCCGCCGGATTTCTAGTATCTGCGATGGCCGAACAAATATCGGTCCGCATGACGAGTTCCACAATTAACGATGGTGTGCCATTTGTCGTTCCAGGGTTCTTGCGGTCTGTACTTTAACTGAACTAATGAGGAAGAAGCTGGCTATTCTCTTTCCGACAAAAGCCTTGGCTGAATTAACTTGAGAGAGCATAACAACTCGATTCGTCTATGTTGTGCATGTTGCTGCGATCTGTCGACGGAAGATGAAGGAAGAATTTAGTGTGGAGGGGGGGTGGGGGGAGAATAATCCACTCTTATCTAATTACCTATCTAGCTATCTATCTATCTATCTATCTCTCTTTCTATATATATATAGGGGTGTGTGTGTGTGTGTCTAATTCGTGAAGGGCTTATAGGTGTTGGAGTTCAGTTGTGTTGTTAGGGTTTTTTGGCTCTTTCGCACAATGTTTGGCAAGAGCCGCTTGTAATGGGGGATGTTGCGAGAATATACTTCATCCAGGAAGATGCGAATCTTGCTTGCATGCGAGCTCAACTCGGCCTGTTGACATTGGTAGCGGACTCTCAGCCCCAAAAACGGTCTGATATAGACCAAATTTCCAACGACATAACATGCCTATCGTCATGGAAACAAGGGCACTCTGCAAAAGCACAAAACGGAACGTCCACAGGACGAAAGCGCACAAAGGAAAAGGACACAAAGAGCACAAAGCGCAGAAAGTACAAGAGGACAGGCGTGCAGGNATGGAAACAAGGGCACTCTGCAAAAGCACAAAACGGAACGTCCACAGGACGAAAGCGCACAAAGGAAAAGGACACAAAGAGCACAAAGCGCAGAAAGTACAAGAGGACAGGCGTGCAGGATTGCCCTACCATAGCGCCTACCCAAGGGAGGATAGGACCGAATACGCAGTTGGGATTGGAGGCCCTCCACCTAGTGGGTTTAGCTATCCCCAGCAACCTACGGCTGCTACTATGGCCTCGGTACCTATAATGGACCAGCACCCCAGGGATTTCCCTAAAACCCAACCTTACCCGATAGGTCCCGACCCTCCAAGCAACATCAATGGCCCTACAGGTCCGCCGGGATCATCTGCTGCAGTGGGAACGCAGCCGAAGGGCCTCTTGGTACGGGTTTAGATCCTATGAGTGTGGTGTTGACTGGAATGGCACAGCTTCAGTCGGTTGTTCAAGAAATGGCCAGCCCTAAGGCTAATACTAAACCCGAGACCATAAAGCCTGGGGTTGTAAACCTACCTGAACTTCCCGTTCATGGGCCGGAGAGTTGTCTAGCCTTTGCTGACTGGCTTCATTTATCGAAGCCTGCCTTAGCAGACATCAGTGACACATCCGAGGACTTGTGGTGTAAGACCGTAGAAGAGGCCCACACCTGGTACTCAGCGTATCTCAAGTTGGACCCTCTAGCCCGTCTAACCGCAACCCCGAAGCCCTCCGACGAGCTACTGCAGACAAAGTGGGCTCGTGTCGCCCGCCGAATCGAAACGATGATTGTGGCTGCATGCCCGCAGTCTATCAAGGACGAGTTGAATGCGTCGCGCACCTCGGGTCTTCTTCCTCTTCTGTGCAGGCTTTTTGTCATTTATGGGCCAGGAAGTCTCGGAACGTGAGTTGGGATTGAAAAATATCACGGAGCCCCCCGCGGGTACTACGATCCAGGACACGATTGAGGTGCTTAGGCGCTGGCAGCGCTGGTGCACCAGGATGAGTGAGTTGGGAGGTGTGCTACCGGATAGTGCATTGCAAGTGCGGGCGTTGACTAAGATGACGAAGTCAGTGCTTCAGCAACACCCTGAGGTGGCCTTCCGTGTGAACTTGGCTCGTGCATCGCTCCAGGTTGATTTGACGCCAGATAACGAGAAGGTGAGAAAGCTGCATGCGCAGCTTCTCAGTGAGCTGGAGGCAATGGCGCACCGGGGGGATAAGGATAAGGAGAGGGATAAGGGTAACACTCGTGAGAGCCCTACCACACCGCCTGTTGCTAAGGTTAAGGGTGTTGAAGCGCCTGTTCCCACTCCTCCGAACCCAAAGGGTCCCAGGCCTCCTCGAGCGCCATCTAAGCCTCAGGCGTCCGTCAAGCCGCCAGGTACTCAGGAGCAGGGTGCAGGGAAGCCTCCCTGTACTTTGTACTCTGGACCAAATGGGTGTAAGAAGGGCTCCGATTGTACCTACGAGCATAACTGGGCTGCGTTCCCTCAGTCCGAGAAGGCGGTACGGTGTAAGAACTGCGGGGGAAAGTCACATAAGACTAGTGAGTGCAAGGCTGGGGCTAAGGGTGAGGATACCAAGGCTAAGGCTAAACCCTCCCAGCTGCCCCTCCTAAGTCAACCCCGGAGATCCCAGCACCGCCTCCGGTCTCTGTGTCGGGTCCTGACGCCAGCCAGCAGCACATCAAGAGCTTGTTGGCGGATGCAGCACTAATCCTCCAGCAGACTCTACCTCCTAATCCAGGGCCCGCTGCCTCGCCTGCGGCCGTACCTGCGGCCCCTGCACCAGCCCCACCTTCAGGTGTTCCTGTAAAGGCGGGTCAGCCTACTCCCGTGCAGGGTACTCCGGTGACCCTCGCTTCGCTGAGTGCGCAGCTGGATCAACTGAGATCATTAGCTCGAGATCCTGAGGTGAGGACCCTTCGTGCCCAAGAGACCACGCATAGGATTGCAGAGAACCCTTCGGTTCAAGGACACACAAGGGGCCCTACGCTTCGAGAGCTAGGGGAGCAGCTGAGCTCTCTGCATGCAATTGCTGAGGAGCTTGATGTAAGGGTGTGCCGGGAAGTTAAGGGCCCTTTGGACCCTCCAGGGGCCTTGTTAGATAGTGGTGCAACCCATGCCGTCATTCCATATGACTCTCAGATGACCAACCTGGAACAGGTGCCTGTGACTCTCGCGGGTGATGCCAGGCAGAACTGGTGGAGGACCCAGGGAGGTACTCTGGTGGTTCCGCCGTGTCCGGGGGATGGATTGGACAAGCCGTCCCAGACCATTCTCCCCTTAGGTGCTTTGGTTGAGACTTTAGGTTGTAAGGTTCAATGGAGCAAGCGGAAGGGGCTACGAGTCACACATCCAACCCTAGGCATCCTCAACACCGGCATTTCGCCTAATACGTGTCCGTATCTGCAAGAAGATCAGGCACTCCGCCTGATCGCGGAGTTGGAGTCGCAGCGTCTGGAAGGCTTCAAGCAGCAGGTGCAAAACCTTGAGTGCCAGCTGGAGGTGTTTGACTCAGGTCCTGATCCGACGGAGGCCTTGCGTGCCTTCAGTATTTCAGGATCGCGGACTGATGCACTGAGGGCTTTCTTGGTGCAACCATATTTGGTATCTATCTCTCAAGGACTCAAGGTGAGCCTGGCTGAGTCCATCCCAAAGGATTCCTCGGAGCCTAGTAAGTCAATACTGAAGCTGCTTCCACTCAATCGTGCGGCCCGCAGGACCTTGGATGGTTCTAACAACTGGGTGGTACACTTGTGCTCTGGACCTCGCAGGTCCAATGATCCTCTGACTGCCTGGTGTAGCGAAAAGGGGTTCACTATGCTACAGGTTGATCTACAGCAGCCGGGTGGAAAGGGTTGGGATCTAACTAAAACTGGTGGAGTATGGAAGGTGCTGCTTTGGGCAGCGTCTCAAGGTAAGATCGCAGCTGTCATGTCTTCACCGCCTCTTAGCCCCGATCGTCCACCAACCAGGGTTTGTGTCCAGGCCTTACTCCTGCGGTCCTTGGCATCCGTCGTGAGGGGCGTTGGAATCCCATATGTTGCCGAGCACGAGGGCCTTCCTGAGGAGGTGTCGACCTCCTTCTCCGGTTGGTCTGGGGTCAAGCAGGTTTCCCTGACCCAAGGGGCCCTGGGAGATGAGTACCAGAGGCCAACCACTCTGGCCACGAACCTAGATCTTCAATTTCTGTCCACCCTGGCACCAAGGGGAAGCCTTGAGGCTCCTCCAAGGGGTCGCGAGTGGAGCTGGAGTCTCCGGCATGAGCTCGCTAAGGTCCTTTCCGGTAGACCTTTAGGTCCTTCTTGTGAACAGTTAGATCAAGAAATTGCTTTGGGCTTGAGCCGTCTGCACCGAACCCACCAGCAAGATGGGCCCAGTTCCTCACCCCAGGCCACAGTCTGTGACACCAGTGGCGATCCTCATGATGGGGCTGAAGCATTGCTAAGGGCTTTTGAGGCTGAGAGTGTTAAGTCAGGAAGATCTAGAGAGGGAACTGGAACAGGACTTTGGTGGAGGGGTAGGTGAGTTTGAGCCTTCTGAGCGTCCAGCCTCTTGCCCCGGGAATTTGGAACCTCCAAGCGGGGATTCCCCCAAGGATTTGAAGGGACCGAGACTGTCGCCTTCTGAGGTGGAAAAATGGCGTACCCATCTGCAGAATGGGCATGTGCCTTATAGACGAGATTGCAAGCAGTGCGTGGAAGGCGCCGGGCTAGGCACCTTTCATCGGAGGGTCAAGCACCCAAGATCGTTTGCTCTTTCAGTAGATCTGTTCGGCCCGGTCCCCGTGGCAGAATCGGGAAGAGATGAGAGTTGTGTTACCGGTAAGAATGTTCTAAGGTACGGCCTTGTGGGTGCCTTTCGAGTTCCAAGGTCCTTTGTGCAACCTCCCGAAGAGGTAGATGGCCTAAGGGATCTGTATCCTGGAATTCAGCCTTCACCGCCTAACTTGGAGGATGAACTTGCAGACTATGAACCGTCTGAAGCCCATGAGGATTATCAATCCGAGGTTCTTGTCTCGGGGGGGCCGCTATCACCACCCTCACCTGGGCTTTCGCCCGTTCCTGTCGCTATCAATGCGGTGAGCGGAGGGGACGAGGAACCTTCATCCCTCCTGATTGAAGAAGAAATCCCAGGTTCCGATGAGGACCTGCAAGCCCTGATTGAGGAGCTCCGAACTCCGGTTGAGCAAGTTGTACTGCGGTATTTCATCCCGTTGCGCACAAAGTCAGGAGTAGAAGTGTCTGAGGCCCTGCAGCGAATGATCCTCAGTATCAATCAGCGGTTTCCGGTAAGAAGTATCCACCATGATCCTGGAACGGAGTTTGCCTCAACGGCTCTGAGCCGTTGGCTGGCCCAGCACGGGGTTAGAGTGCAACACTCTTTGCCGACGGATAAGAAAGGGAACGGTCTTTCAGAGCGAACAGTGGGTTGGGTGAAGTCACGCATTCGCACTTTGATAAATTCAGCTGGTTTACCGGTAGGCTGGTGGCCCCTTGCAGCACGATGGGCTGTGTCTAAGCATAATGCTGAGATTTTGGGTGAGCCATCTTTGCCTGCGTTCGGCCAGACTGTTCTGCATCGTGTGAAGCGTCCAGCCGACGGCGTCAAGCAACTTATGGAGCGCTGGATAGAGGCAAGGTACGCCGCTCCCCATCGTTCGATCCCTGATGGCCATGTCTTGATCGCCTCGACTGGGAACCTGGTAGCCTCTAGGGGGTTCAAGTCTGATGTAATGGACCCTACCAAGGTCAAAGAACTCGACTTGCCAGTTCTTCAAGGAGAAGGGTTGTTAGATGAAGAAGAAGAACATTTGTTTGATGACACAGGCAACCCTCTTAGAAGACTGAAGGGTAAGACTGCTGTGCGATTTGTTGAGTGCCTTCCCTTTGCAACCTCTGAAGAGCTAGCACATGCGCTCTTAATCCACCAAGATTACACCATTGATGCAATCCGCAAGGTGCTTGGGGCCATAGCTCAGGAGGAGGATAGCACAGGGGATCGCCGGGGTATACTGGATGGAAGACAGATCTTAGGGGCCTACTGCCATGGGGGGTTAAGAGGTGCAACTAAGTTGACCAGGCGTAAGCCTTGGACAACAACCTTCCTGAATCGTGCCCTCTTGACGCGCTTGTCTTCCAAGGATGGTGAGGAGCCATCCTCCTGGTCGGCCGTGATGTTAATGCGAGCAGGAAATGTGGAGGTTCATCGAGACTGGAGGAATGAATGGGGAACTAAGAACTTTACCATGCATATCCCAGGGGAAGTCCAGCTCTGGGTTGAGCCCTGTGAGGACAAACCGAGGACAGGGCCTAAGACTCCCGTTCCTACGTGGGATCCCAGTGAGACTGTTGCGCTCACAGAAACGCCTCATGCATTTGATCCACGCCTTCATCACGCCGTCCGTATGCAACCTAATTGGTTGATAGTGGGTTATACTCCTCTGGGTACCTATAAACTTGACCCAAAGGACCTGATGTACCTTGAGTCGTGTGAGTTCCCGCTGAGATCACAGCAGCCCGTGAATGGCGTGGTTAGTTTCCTTGAGCAAACTGATGAAGCAACTGGGGTCCCGGTTCCTAGTAGTAAGGTTCAATTGCGGCGAGACTCCCTGGGGAACCATTCGCTCTTGATCGCTTCTCAGTGCCCTGCTCAGGTCAAGGCACTCTCCTCAACGTCTGAGGACACCTCTGAGTCGAGTATTGACTCCGAGGAACTCCAACGGCAGATTGATCAAACAATTGCTAACGGTGAGGATGTTCTCCTTGAGGTAGTCTCATCTCCATCCGAAGCCCAGAATCCATTGATGGGAGACTTGCAGCCGGACTCTAACGCACCGATAGTTGGGTGGGACTTTAGCACCGGGAACCCTGGGGATGTCCCGCATGCTGCCCTTGATAAGGTTGAGCTTCTAGATTACCTTCGGGTTCGTGGGGCAGGTCAAGCCTATGACCGTCTTAGAGCGTTGGGTATTCAAGTTCCTAACGATCTTCAGTTCCTGTTCGTGGAAGACCTGCTGGAGTATGGGTTTTCAGAGCTTCTAGCTAAGAGAGTTATGTTGGGAATCCATCCACCGGGAACAAGGAGACCGGACAATCCGCAGAACTCGAGCCTCACCACTGGCGAAGTTCGGTTGTTTGACAAGACCAATCGTCAGATACCTTGGATCTTTCAGAACCGCACCTTGGGTTCAAGGTGCCCAGGCCCTCCTTTGGCATCTTTAGGAATTAAACAGCCGGATTCGGTCCGTAAGCGTGAGCGGGCTCAGGAGGAGCCCACCTCGGGCGGTCGCTGGGATGATCCAGAGGAGACGGCAAGTGCAGACCCAACGGATTCATCCCCATTGTGGTCCCAAGGAGCGCCGGGTGCTCCCGTGAACCCCGGAGATCTTAGTCAGGAAGCCGGTTACGGTGTGAGTACTTACACTCATATGATGTACATGCAAGAAATGTGGGGTGACGAAGAGTGGGTGCCAAGCGCAGGTGCAGCCAGTTGTTGTACAGGCTAACTCGTCATCAGCTAACTCTCTGGGACCTGATCTACAAGGGGTTTCAAGTATAGTAGATCCGGAGGAGACAAGTGCAGACCCGACGGATTCATCCTCATCTCGGTCCCTGGAAAATTATAGATGTATGGCCGTTGTCTCTCCAGAACCACAGTGCCCCCGTGTGACAAGGCAATCCATTCAGTTTGATACTGCAAGAGTAGGGCGTGGATCCCAGAGTAACACAGCTCAGCATGGGACGTCATCAATGGGTCCCCCAAGGTCCAGTCCTATAATCGGGGTTCCCGTAGATAGACCTTTGATAGGCTTAGGCCCCGCAACCTTGAGTCAGGCGTCTCACACCGCTGTTCGGAAACTTGAGGAAGGGAGTTTTACGCCAAATGTTGAAGAGTTGCTGGCCACGCTGTCCGGCCCCCTGGAAGTCGTCCATAATGTTGCTCCCTCGGGGGTCCGCAAGCATTTGGCTAAGTGGAGGTCGGCAGCCAAATCTGAACTTGATACCTTTGATAATATGAGCGTAGTCAGGAAGTTCTTTGGCAGTGAGGCGCGTGCTATCCTGAGGGATCCTAAGATCGAGGTGATCCCAGGAAAGGCGGTTTGTACGGTAAAACCAGGAGACCCGTATAAGAGGAAGTTTAGGATTGTCTCGTGCGGCAACTTTGCAAAGACCACGGCGGAGTCGCAGCTTTATGCCGGTGGAGCCGGAGCAGAAAGCCTTAGGACTCTCCTTGTCTATGCAGGTCGGCGTGGAAGACGAGCATATGGCCTGGACGTGAAGTCCGCTTTCTTGCTTGCCTCCATACCTACCAACGTCACGAAGCGTTATGCCAGGCGACCACCTCGGCTCTTGGTTGACCTTGAGTTGTGTACTGAAGATGAAGTTTGGATGATCGACAAGGCCTTGTACGGATTCCGTGAGAGTCCCAAGTGGTGGTCAGACCACCGGGATCGGTTTCTTTCGGGGGCTTCTTGGGAGTCAACACCCAATAGATCCAATAAGTCAGAAAAATTAGTTTGTAAGAATATCACTATTTCGTGATATTATTACAAAATAGCTCGAGGGGAAAAAGACAGGAATATGTACAGATTTCTTGCTTANGCATGGGTGGAAAATCACAGGAAATAGTTAAAATTTTGGGCGCCAAATTATCCCGATATCGTGAAATTATTACAACCGGTCGGGGTCGAAGTTTCGACCAAACTTCGTTTGATGAGGGGCGCAAACTTCGACTGAGTTTTTTGGCTTGTTGAAACACAAAACCAAGACACAATCAAGTTCTCTTCTATACCTGTGTAGCCAATATCTAGCGAACTGTTTGTTTTCGTGTGCGTTTTCGG
>BGNK01001926.1:74992-90491 GCA_003297005.1 Symbiodinium sp. clade A Y106
TAGAATTCTGTACAAATTCCTGGGTCAAAGTTTTAGCTATTTCCTGGAATTTTAACCAAGAATTATGTACAGATTTCTTCGTTTGTGAAATTATTACGATTTTCTACTTTTCTGACTTAGTGGATCTATTGGGCATCTGGAAGAGTCCACCTGGAACAACTTGCCGCTGAAGGCAATGTGTGGAGTATGAAGCTTAATGATGGAACGTGCAGCGGGCACCTCTTGGTGTATGTAGATGACATGCTACTGCTCACGGAGCCGGAAGTCGCTCAGACTTTCATCGAGTGGCTCCGAGTCACTTGGGAGTGCACGGGCCTGAAGGAGGCAACTGCTGAAGAACCCCTGCGGTTTCTAGGTGTCGATATCTATGCCGAGCTTGATGAGTCCGGTAGCCTTGTGGGCTACAGCTTAGCGCAGGAGTCCTATATTGCAGAGCTCCTTCGAGCCCATGACGTGCGTTCTAATTCCAAGGCAACTGCACCAGTCCCTAAGGAGTGGGTTCGCGACTTGCCTCCTGAGGAGGCTTTCACGGAGCATGAGCTCCGCTCTGCACAGAAGATTACGGGCGAGCTGCTATGGCTAGCCCAGCGATCCAGAATTGACATTGCATATACCGTGGGTTTAATGGCGAGTTGGGTTGCTAGGTATCCTAAACAGGTTTCGAAGATAGGCCTGAGGCTTCTCGAGTACCTGGGGAACACCAAAGCCAACAGACTCTTTTTGATTCCGAGGAGATCTGAAGGGCTGCGCATCTTCACTGATGCGTCGTTTGCCCCTCATGGAAGTCACTCGATTAGTGGCATCGCCCTGCAGTACGACGAGTGTTGCGTTGTGTGGAAATCCAAACGCCAGAGTCTTGTGACCCTTAGCACGGCTGAATCAGAATTGGTCTCGGGGTGTGAAGGGGTGGTCTTGGGACAGTCGCTTGAAGCGTTGATTTGTGAACTTGAGGAGTCCCGGTGCTCGAAGCATTTGATGGTAGATAATACCGCAGCGGTGACACTAGCAGCTGGAGGAGGCAGCCAACGCACAAGGCATTTGAGGGTGAGGTCTGCATTCATACGGGATATGATTGACCGTAACGAGATCCAAGTTGAGCACTGCCCGGGCGATGTGCAACTCGCTGATTGTTTGACCAAGGCCTTGATGAAGACCCGCCTTGATGACCTGTGTAGCCTCTTGGGTTTAGGCCCTCCCCGGAACCTTAAGGTTATTGCGAAGGTGGTTGCCCAGGATTCCAACTCACCCACACTCAGTGAGCATTCCTGTGAGAGTCCCACCAGGGTTGAGCCTTGTCGGCCCACTCAGGAGCCTTGCCGGGTTGGGATAGATGGAGATAATCTGAGAGTTTGGTTGATAGCTCTTGTCCTGTTACTTCAAGCTGAGCTTGGTGAGGGGCATAATGTAGGGGAAGCAGAAGGAGAGCCACTTAGCCTTGAGCTATCTCTTCTAGTGGTGTTGATGATTCTTTCGGTGCTATTTCTGTGGGAGTCGTCGAAATACTGCGTTAGGGGTTGCTGTAACCGCCACCACTACAACCCAACCGTGAGAATGGTAGATGTAGATGAGGAAGGGGAGCAGCGCCAACTTCGTAAGGAGCGAAGGCAAGAATCCGTTAGGAGGGCTATAGAAAGGGAGTTAGATAATGATGGTCTAAGACAACGACCAGTGCATCAAAGGGAGTGGGAGCGTCAGCGACCTGCTGAGGCCCCATTCCTCCGCGTGCAGGTAGAGGCCCAGCCATATCCACCGGCGCTGGACTTACCGCCGCCTCCACCGCCCTATCCTTCGGATGCTGAAGTGCCCACTCCAGCACCTCCTACCAGTGGATTTTCTGATTCCTACTCCGGGGTTCAACCCCCATCTTCTTCCTCCTTCTTGGCCCCAGAGATCCGATCCTCGCTTTCTAGCAGAGTTTCAGAAGCTCAGACTGAAGCTAAGAGGGATGCATCGACCCAGACAACCTTTGATCAAGGTTTTACCTTTGAAGAGTTGTGCGAGCTCCATGTTATCACAACTTCGAGTAGAACACCCGGAGCTTTGCATTTCTTCCGTTCCTGCCAAGCACTAAGGAATACCACTGCAGTTCAAGATAGGATGATTTGTCGGTATTGTTTGCAGGCTTTGCGGGACGGTAGAACTTAGCAGCTTTCCATCCCAAACGGGATGATGCAGCTGAGGAGGAGTGTTGAAGCCTAGGGAGGCCAGCACGTCCCTCAAGCCTTGACGGCTCAAACGTGGAGCTGAGCTCCATCACTTGGCAGAAGCCAGCATGCATGAGTCAGTAATGCCTAGACTTAGAAGGCATAAGCTCTAGTCCAGAGGACAGACCACTGTCTTGTGTNCTCCATCACTTGGCAGAAGCCAGCATGCATGAGTCAGTAATGCCTAGACTTAGAAGGCATAAGCTCTAGTCCAGAGGACAGACCACTGTCTTGTGTTGTTGAGCGGAAAAAGAGTCGGTTGTGAGCCCATGCAGGTTTCCCCCGTCGCTCTCTGACTTCAGTCTGGAACGATACTGAGAAGATAAAGCATGGCAACCGACGGGGTTGAGAACCCCAACCAATTCGATGAGCCAGATCAACGACAAACCCCTATAGATCCCTTTAAAGGGACCCTGAAAGGAACCCTTGTAACTACCCATGAACCTCCAAGTAGGGTTCAGGCCTTGGGGGTCCTGAAGCCGCGAAACTTTGAGGTTTAAGCCCCTCGACTTTACGCATCGCTGACACCCAAACCCCCTCAGCCCGGCAGCCCGCAAAAACCGAGCTCTGAACACCAGAGGGTTCTGCACAGGAGTGCCGAAGCCCAGCATAAGCCCTAAACCTGAAGACATTTGCACGCGGACTTGGTCCGAGCTCATCCGAAAGACTCCCACATCACGGGCATTCGCATCATGTAAGGAATACGGAAACGCGATGGTTTACGTGGAGGATCATGGGTAGCTATAAGTGGGGCTTACAAGTCCCCTCATATAGATTATAAATGTAGCTTTCCTTCTTATAAACCCTGCTTGTAACTATTGAGGTCCTTCAAGAAAGGGTGTTTGTAAACCAGCGGTCTAGAACGATTTAGGATTTTAGGGTTTAAGGTATAGATGCTTTCAAAGCGTACGGTTCAGACCTTAAGGATATTGCGAATTATAAACCTCGGCGTTCTTCTTGTTGGCTCTTAGAACTTTAACTTTTTGGGTTTCTATATGAACTCTAATAAGGAGGCTAAAAGTTTAACTTTTACGAGGGGTTCAGAAGTCAGCCAAGAAACCCTAAACACTAAACCGAAGAGTCACTTGGCTTCAGCCGGTCTTATATCCCTAAATCCTTAGCCCTGACCGCCTAACCCCGATCATATGGAAGAAGAGCTGAGGTCCTTGAGAATGTATCTATAGACAATATGGTGGACCTTTTCGAGATGCTGGATGTGGATCCTCGGCTGCTTATTGTCTATATGTAACATAGGGGCTTAAATAGTTACCAATACTTTTTTGATGGTTCCTTACTATATCTATAGTACAATATGCTCAAAACCCGATTCCAATTATTAAAGCCGCTCTAGTACCATAACCTCAAGCCCTAAACCCCACGCCGCCAAGATCTCCTCAACTTGGAACTGGAGGGTATATATATATATATAATATACATACAGTAGAAGCCCAAAAGTTGGAAACCCAAATAGCCTTAATCCTTAAGAGCCATGTTTTGGGAATCTCAGCGGTTTACTACAGGGATTATAGGGAGGGTCTCGGGTTTAGAGATTAGGCCGCTTGACGGTTTCAGGTACTTGTAGGCTACCGTGGGTTCGTGTTTCAGGGTAGGGGCCAGGCTCCTGGTTTGCAAAGGCAGTCGTGGAATATTTCAGTTCTCGGAAACAGAGGGACGTGGAAAGTATGCCTCGGAGTGGCATGAACATGGCTCTGGCCAACATGAAGCTTTACTTAAGAATCTCTTATCTGCTTGTCGGTTGTAATGTCGTCTTCGCAAAATGTCCGAGGGAGTCAGTAGTAGCAAACGCACGCCCTCGAGAGGTCCGTGCGAGGTCTGAGTTCGCGGATCCTTTCAGATGACTGTACAGCTCAAGCCAAAGCCGACAGAGTCAGGAGGCGAGCATAGTTCACAACATGTTGAGACGAGGGACAACATCAGCCGTCCCAGTAACAATGCACACTGCTGCACGTCGGCCAGCGTAAGCAGCACCACGGATGTGCACCTCTAGCAGGCTTTGCGTCAGGGCTTGGTCTGTGTGTATCTTACGTGTACTCATAGGTTCAGGTCCCGATAAGTGCCTGCAATCCAAGTATAATACAAGTGAGTAGAGTTAGAGAATGACAATTGGCGTACGTATAGTTTTAATCAGGTTTTTAAGCTCCAAGCCCCGACCTAAACTCCAAGCCCTGCTTGATATAGAAGCCCAAATAATTGCAAATGCTATTCCGTAGAGGCTACAGTATGTATATTTCAGCTATGAAGGTCTCTATACTCTATAAACCGCTTTACGAGGGACCCCAAGCCAAAGCCCTTCCAAATATGAAGGCCCTTATGAATTCACAAGTTACAGCCTCCTTCCCAGAGAGCCCAATACCCCTTAATCAAGGAATATAGCGTAATTCACAATATGAAGCCCTATGTAATTTAAGCCATATTTCTTAATTAAGTATTGGGCTCTCGCGGGACTCCCTTAAATCCAAAGAGGGACCCCAAGGCAAAGCCCCCTTCCAATCTTGAGGACTCCCTTAAATCCTAAACCTTTAGGGTTTAGGGTTTTAGGGTTTAGGGTGAAACCTATTGCCCTAAACCCTAAACCTTAAACCCAAAGCCAAAGGAAGGCAATGGCAGACTAGAGATGGACGAGTTCATCGGAGGCTTGCTGAATTTAGCCACTGGGCAGAAAGGGTTGGCTAGGGCCCAGGGTCTGGCGTGTCTGGTTTAATGTAGGAACCTGATTAAGAAACCCTGGGCCTATAACCCCAAAATAGTAGGATTCATATAGGGAACCCCAATAAAGGCCCAGGGTTTCTTAGTCAAGTTCCTACATTAAGAGGTTTGGAATACAGCACTTTTCATGGATCCCTTCGAAAGCTGAAAGCCACTCTATATGAGGTGCATTGCCAGGGTTTAGTACGGGGTCTTGATAATCAGAATATGGTGCTGGGGTATATTATAGCGAAATCGTACGAAGCAGCCCTGTAAGGACTAGGGTGCGGGGGGTTCTTAAGAATCTGAACAACGTCGCCCTGCGTCGAAATCCTCAATTCTAACCTAAGTTGACTGTCGGGTCCAAACGTGGTTTGGGGTTTAGGGTTTGAGGTGTTCTTCTTGCTGTTATTCTTGTTAAGATTATTGCCATCCAACCTACCATTACAGCTTACCCTGGGCATCAAAACAGCCCAAAAGCCTTATATAGTATGGTCTTTGGGCCCAAAAGCCTTAATATATGAGTCCTTAGATTCCTAGGGTTAGGGGTTAGAACATTAGCATTTACGGCCCAAGCTCCATCGCACGGTGAGCAGTCCACAACCGTAGGCCGAGCACTAAGCCAGGAACCCCTATCTTCTGAGGCTTTATAAGCCTAAACCCTAGACCCTAAACTGCCCTAAACCCTAAACCCTAATCTGCAAACCCTAAACCCGTAACCCTATAAGGGTTCGGGCTTAGGGTTCAGGCTTTAGGGTTTAGGGTGAGGGCGCTTAGGGTCCCCATACCGACATCGACCCTGCGGCCAGAGATCCTGAAGCCTACTTACTAAACCCTACGCCCTAATGTAGGAACCTGATTAAGAAACTCTGGTCATTATTATGGTTCCTTGTATGAATCCTACTATTTTGGGGGGTTATAGGCCCAGGGTTTCTTACTAACTAAATAACTATGTACCCTAAAAAAGGGATAGGGTATGAGCCTCTAGTCAAGTATGAAACTCCTAAGGCCCATCATTTTAAAGCAGCGAAAACCTGCAAGTACATCCAAGGCATCCCGAGGCCGTGAACTGCAAGGATCCTCCATGGAATTCCCAACCACATCATATAGGTAGGAAGATTTCTTATAGGCCCCGTTATAAGTACAGTGATAGTAGAATCATCAACATATACAGAAAATTGTAACATTATCGCCTCATAGTCACCTGTTTTAATTTTAAGATGGTGACATATACTGGGTGTTCTTCTGGTTGGCTCATAGGACTTTAACTTTTTGGGTTTCTATATGAACAAAAACAAGGAGGATGAAAGTTTAACTTTTAGGAGGGGTTCAGAAGTCAGCCAAGGATATACATAATATACAGGAATATACATCAAGATCCGAGTCTAAGTGATAAGGCCCGTACATTACAGCCTCCAACCACAGGAGCCTTTATACTCTTAGGGTCGGGGGCCTTTTTGTTGGATCTGGTTCCCTGATAAAAACCCAGGGTTCAGGAGAAATGCTAAGGGTTTGGAGTTGGTTGAATTAAACTGTATATTCCTTCGTTACGTCCGAAGCCCCCTCCCCCTCCCCCCCCCGGAAGACCGTAAAACCCTAAGCCCATCCCTTAGAAACCCCCTTAAAACCCTCAAGGCCCAAACCGTACGCAATCTCAAGCAGCGGCGTCCTTCCGAGGTTCTCTTGGATGTTCCGCTGTGGAGCATCCAGCCCCCTGGAGCGCAAGAAAGAAAAAAACCCAACAGAATAGCATCCCCTTAGAAAGCACTCAATAACTGGGGTTTTGGTTAAGGAAATTATTTTAAGTTACCATAAGAGGGATGTATAGTAATCCTCACTATGATAACTGAAATTAACCCCTCAACAAGAGCGCAGATAAGCCTAACCCTGAACCCTAAACCCTACTCCCTACTCCCCAAACCCTAAACTAAACCCTAAACCCCTAAACAAGAGCGCAGATAAGCCTAACCCTGAACCCTAAACCCTACTCCCTACTCCCCAAACCCTAAACTAAACCCTAAACCCCTAAACTTTTCAACTCTAAACCCCAAACCCCTCAACCCCTAAACCCCTAAACCCTTAATTAACCCCTAAACCCTCTTGCAGTTATTCAGGCTCCTATACGAGGCTCAGTCTCTGCCATGTGGATCCGGCTCTGGGTCTTCAAAATATCGTGTCTTCGGTTCCTAGTAGTTAGGGTTTAGGGTTTAGAGTTTAAGGTTTAGAGTTTAGGGTTTAGAGTTTGCTTTAGGGTTCATGGTAGATAACCTTTAAACCTTCTTGGGGGTACTACAATCCCCTGAGAATCCCAGAAATTTACCTTTAAGTGTGCCTAGGATACTCGACAAGTAAGGGTTTGATTACACACTTCATTAGGGCTTGGAGAAGGAAGTTGCTGGCGTGTGCGGGGGGGGCGGGGGGGGGGCTTAACCGCTAAACCACACCACAAACCCTAAACCGTAAGGAGCATGTTAGAGGAGAGTGGTGACGAATCTTAGCAAACAACATAGCCTTAACCAGCTTCAAAGTCACATGCGCAGGTGTCTTTATTGCATATGCATGCCTATACGTATGTGGGTGGTTCTCTAAATTAGGGTCCATTGAGGGCCCCTTTTTACAAGGTTGCCAAAGGGACCTAAAAGGGGCCCTAATTAGAGAACTATCGATGTCGGCATGTAACCTGCATGCATGCATGCATGCATGCATGCACGCACGTATGTATTCAAATGTGTATGTCTGTAAAGGCAGGTACTCTTGCATGCATGCACGCATGCCTGTATCCAGGATGCATGTAAAACAGTCGTGGTTCGTATCGGCGTAGAGCCTCACTAAACCTGCATATAAAACGAGAACATGGGTCCCAGGGTTGTGCTTTTGAGTGCTAGGTCCGCTAGGTTGTAGGGAATCCTTCCAAGCTTCAAGAATCTCAACGATCAGTACGAAGCTTGGAGCGTGTGCTGTGAGTTCGCGTCCCAGGTCCCAGCGAATGTTGGGAAGCATCCGAACGACCGTGACAAGTCTTGACAGGGACATCGCGGTCATTCGTTGCTGGGCTCCACAAGACGACAGCATTATTGCCGGTCTTCTCTGTGTTGTATACCCTCACACCGTAGCTGAGACCGAAATTCCGTGAACCCCAAGCAAACCAAGACCTCCGCAAAGCCCAAAGCCCTGAACTGTTTTTGAACGCGCCCCCTAACACCTACCTATTGCAGTTTTTTTGGTTAACCACTGTATATTGACGATCCTGTAAGGTAACCCCAAAACGGATCTACAATGGAGACTGCATGTAATGTTTCGGAAGTTGGTTTAGGGTTTAGGGAACCCAAAAAGCCCTATACCCGAAACCCCAAACCGTATAAACCCCTAATCACGCCCAGGTTGCAAGCTAAATCGGCTGACAGACAACCTGAACGATGGTACCCTCGGGATGGATAACTCTGTTTGATCTCGAGGCAGGTCTTGCGGTCTGCCCAGAGAGCCGAAAACCCCCTAATTATAAGGAATATGGCTTAAAATATATAGGGCTTCATATTATGATTTAAGCTATATTCCTTAATTCCCTCATAAAACCCTTATAGATCCCTTTACGGAGCCCTTTAAGGAACCCTAGGTATTCCTTAAGGTGTATTGGGCTCTCTGGGGGTGTTGCGGTCTGGGTCTTCTTGCCGAAGCCCCAAGGACTCAGACTTTCAGGGTGTTTGGGACTTAGCCAGGACGATAGGACCAGCCTTAATTTAAGGGTCCCTTTAAAGGGATCTATAGGGATTCTATAAGGGTATAGGGTTTAGGGTTTATGGGTAGTTATAAGTAGGGCTATAAGTCCCCTTAATTTCAATTACCTATACAGTTTTTGGGGGGTTCCCTGTCACAATTATAGTATAATACAGTTGATGGACAAAATCCTGCATTACTTTAAGGACCCTAAACTATGGGAATTATGGTATATTCCTTATTATGGGTAGTGCAGGATTTTGTCCATCAACCGCATGCCCCAAGACCGAACTGTGCTTGATGTGGTTTCCTTCGGGTTCGGATTACAAGGTCCCAGAGAGCCCAATACCCCTTAAGGAATACCTAGGGTTCCTTAAAGGGCTCCTTAAAGGGATCTATAAGGGTTTTACAAGGGAATTAAGGAATATAGCTTAACTCATAATATGAAGCCCTATATAACTTAAGCCATATTCCTTTATTAAGGGGTGTTGGGCTCTCTCGGTCTAAGAAGTTAACTTTCGGAAGGGGTTGTAAGTGCCATGATGCAGTTAGCGGAGGGCAGGGAGGGCGTGGAGGTTGGTGCTCTAACAGTCGAAGCCACAACCCTGCAATAGTAATGATCATAGTAATGGTAATAGTGAAAGGTATAAGAAAACGCTACTAATAGTCGGAATAGCAAAAGAACAACAATAATAATAGCAACAACAACCCCCTAACTTCAGAGCCTCAACTCATATCGTCTTCTTCCTGGTACATATGTATCAGACGATAGTGACGACAGCACATCCTTGCCAGAGAGACTGCGCAACTTCGCAAGGCCTTAATACCTTAACCCTAAAACCTGGACACTTTCAGACTAAAAAACCCAACGACCCAGAAACTACACCAAAACTCCGGGCTCCGAACCGTACACCCTGATCCCTAAATCGCTAGACCCTTGACCCCAAGTCCTGATGGCCCCCTACTTTCAGCTTGCAAGGTGCACTCTAATCCCTACACCCCCTACTTTCAGCTTGCAAGGTGCGCCCTAAACCCTAAACCCCAGGGTTTAGGGTTTAGGGTTCAGCTTGCAAGGTGCATGGCCATGGCCAATGTGCTACCGCCTGGGGATCGAGTCGTGAGCTGATAGGCGCTACGACCTTTCAGCAGGTCTGATCGACCAGCAGGCATCGAGGGCCCAAAGCACCCCACAGTTCCATGGATTAGGATGAGTAGGGTTTAGTGCCCTATGGGCTTATAGTTATATTAGTCCTTTCGGATGTAGCACCCAAAAGTTCCATGGATCAGAATTTAGTGCCCTATGGGTTTATAGTCCTTTCTTGGGATGTAGGGTTCCGGGTGTGAGAATCGCACGGTCGCTCGAAAAGCCGACGCATGGGAGCTGGGAACCACGGATGCACGGGTCTATGGTTTGGGGACTCCCAGGTATACCACCGGTAGTTGCGATCTATAGCAACATGCAGCTCTGTCGCCTCAACCACAGGTGTTTTGGACGATCCTGAAAGAAGAATAAACAAACTGCTTAACCTGCTTGAGTACACTCCGTCTCTCGAAATGTAGGTGGGTTGAGGCTTAGGAGGTTTGACGCAAGGCTTTCAAGTTTCGCAACATGAGCTCAGAACATTTAGGACCTTTCTGAGCCCCCAAACAACCTACCTTTCTAGGAAACCGTATTATGATTTCCTAACTTCATTATGTAGGTCCTTAAAGCTGTACTGTAGGAACCTGATTAAGAAACCTCGGGCCTACAACCCCAAGATAGTAGGATTCATATAAGGAACCCTCATAAAGGCCCCAAGGTTTCTTAATCGGGTTGCTACATCATTATAGTACCCCCACTGTAGATCCCTTATAGGAACCCTTGTAGACCCCTTTAAAGGAACCCGAATAAAGGCCCGAGGTTTCTGAATCAGGTTCCTACATTATGTTTTTTGGGGGTGCAGGTAGGGTTCTTGGAGTTTGAGTTTTAGCCTAAATCATAGGGACCCTTAGGGGGGTAGGGGGGGGTTAGGGTTTAGAGTTTAGGGTTTAGGGTTAAGGGTTGGAGGGGGGTAGGGGACTATACTTCCTTAAATAGGCCTTATTAAGTCCATATGATAGGTATTAAGGCCCCCCACCCCCCTCCCCCCGTAAAGTCGCAAGCCACCACGACTAATGTAGGAACCTGATTAAGAAACCTTGGGCCTTTATTTGGGTTCCTTTTATCAATCCCACTATTTTGGGGTTATAGGCCCAGGGTTTCTTAATCAGGTCCTACATAATATATCTTTTGAACCCTGCCTGGACCCTAACGAAACTATAGTTTGAGAGTTCCTTATTCTGCTTTCCTTGTAAAAGGTAGGTTTTATAGGGTCCAGGTAAGCCCTAAGCCCTAAACCCCTAGGGTTTCTAGATGTGGAGCTGCGGAAGGCCAAGAGGGAGAGTCAAGATCCGCAACTTCCTTGAAACTAACATGGAACCCTAGACAAACTCCCTTCTAAGAGGACAGTATAGTAGAAGCCAGAAAGTTGGAACATGAGTATCCTCATGCCCTTAAGGTAAAGTATAGGGGATCCTAGCACTAACCCTCCTAAAGCCATGTTCCAACTTTCTTGCTTCTACTATAATCTAGAATGTTTCGCTCCTTTCTGTTGAGGTTTCAAGCTTCAAGGTCTCCTTATCGAACCCTCGAGCTCCCCCAGTGTGAGATTCAGTAATATAGGGGCTTACATAATTACCTATACTATTTTGGTGGTTGTTTATTATATTTTTTGCATATCGGGCCCAAAACCCTGTTCTAATGATTAAGGCCCCTATAGTAACTCCCATGCCGGTCGCGCGACTTCCTTTGCATCATTGTGGGCCGTTCTGAAGACTGCACGGGGGTCGTGATCAAAGGGCAAAGGAATGTCGAAGCCCCAAGTCCCAAACTCGCCTCCTTGTACCGCCTGATTTAACGGTTTAGGGTTTAGGGTTTACTTACTATTGCTGGTGTTGTGATCCTGCTGAACGATGGTTGTTAAAAGCATTCATACTGCATACGTACCTGTCACGTTGCTCTTGTTGTTGCTATCTTTCTTCCTGTCACTTGTTTCATTATTAGCACTTTCAGGTAACCCATGGTAACCCGAAATCCAGGTTCCTAAACCCTCCCAAGTCGTGTCGCCCGCATAGCCCAAGCTTTCACAACCTTTGGTTGCGGTTAGCCCTATCCCCCAGACCCTGAATCCCACGTCTAGTAGGGTAGCTTAGGGTTTAGGGGCTGTTTCGAGAGAGGTTCGGCTAAGGAGGGTCATCTTGTGGCAGTCGTTGGGTCCACGAAAGGTTGCCCTTACTGTGGACGTCTCAACCCCACACCCTACACCCCAGACCCCACTTCAAGTGACACACCCTAAAGCAGCTAAAGCTGTTCTGAGAATGAGTCCTGCACTGGACGTCCCTAAATCCTAAACAATCCTTAGAACCGTCCTTGCTGCGGTTCCGGGGTTTGAGGGTTGAGGGCTTAGCCTCGAAGTCCGGCGCACGGAACGGCCCCAAGCATCAAACAGAATGACAAGATCTGCGATGCAAAGAGCGCTTAGAGTCGAGACTCAGCGGTTGAGGGTTTAAGGGTTTCTAAGGAGTTAGGGGGTGAGGTTGTTGGGGGGTTGGAAGTGGTTGGGTCCATAAAGCTCTTACATAAATACCGATGCTATTTGGGGGGGGGGGGGCCTTTTTTAAATTTAATGAGAAATAAAAGTAAACCCCATTAAGTTGGCAAACGGATTAAGGGCAAAAACGACGGGGANTTTTTGGGGGGGGGGGGGTCCTTATTATAAGTATAGTAGAACATACAGTAAACCCCATGAAGTTGGAAACCGTATTAAGGCCAAATCGTGCTGGGATTCCCTATACATGTTTTTTCAGAATTGAGGCTGCTGAGTTTCCAACTTGAGGGCTTCCACTGTACCCCAACACCCAAGTCCTAGCTCAGGTTCCCCCCAAAAAGCTAATTACCCAAGCACCTAAACCCTAAACCTTAAACCCTAAGTAGCCCTTTTGATGCCTAGGTTACTGGGAATCCCAGCTGCTAGTTATTCCCTAAGGGTGCATGAACCCAAATAGTATATGGGTGGTTGTCAAAATTATGGTCCTTTTTTGGGTCCCTATACGGCACCTATTATTTAGGGTACCCAAAAAGGGACCATAATTTTGACAACTACCCATATACTTTGGCCCCAAAGTACCTATATGAGTCTATATAGGGTCTATTTTAAAGCCAATGTATACACTATGTAAGCACCTGGACGCTTAGTGATTAAGGCCTCCTCTAATATTCGGACACCCTGAGAAAGTTCCGGAGCTGCCTAGGTTCCTCGGACCCGAAGTGGTTTAGAGCTTTATGGCGTCAGGCTTAAGGCTATTATGGTCTAGGGTTTTGGGCTTTATGGCTTTATGTCGTATGGCTCAGGGCTTTACGGTTTTGGGTTGTAGGGTTTTGGGCTTAGGTTTTGGGGGTGTAGGTCTAAGAGGGTTTAGAGCCTAGGTTTTGGAGTTAAGGCTGCAGGATACAGGGTTCGGTGTCAGTGCTTGGCATGTTGCGTGTGTTCCAAGGTTTACGGATTCAGTGACTCCCTAAACCCCAAACCCTTAACCTTATAAGGTTTGCCCAAAGGGTCCCAGGTACTGTTATGGGGGATACTTCCCCAAATCAGAATAGTAATTCCTAATTCCTAATATAGAAACCCTACATTCTACCATATGGGAGTTTCCGAAAATAGGGGACCCTAATATAGTACCCTAAAATGGTAGGATCCTTATTATAAGAACCCGAAAATAGGGTACCCCTAATTTTCGGAAACTCCCATATACAAACCCTACATTCTGCCATATATAGGTACTTAGGACCCTTCGGGGTTGGAGAGTGATGAAGCAGATCTTGTACCGAGCCAGCACCAAGAGGTGATACAGCCGCACCTGTCATTCCGTGGGCAATACCATAATAGGGATCTATAGTAAGTAAAATTTAAGATACCATAATAGTGATCTATAGTAAGTAATATTTAAGATACCATAAGAGAGATCTATAGTAAGTAATATAGGTTCCTTATTATGGCAGCTTTAATAAAAAAATCCCATAATAGGGATCTATATGTAAGTAATATAGGTTCCTTATTATGGTAACTTTTAATAATACAAGATCCCATAACAAGAACCCAGTTCCAGCATTTGCTTTTGCACATGTGCACGCCTGCCTGGCTTTCAAAGGGAAGCTATACCATGGCAAATGCCCGGGTCTCACCGCAGTTCAAAAGAAGGAATGCCTGTAATCTACATTGTAGGTCTTTTTGGTGTTCAACCAGTGCTGTAGTTAGGATCCTACCAGGTAACCCAAACAAGGAACTACAATGGAGACCATGTATAGGCGCTTGAAATCTTCAATGTAGCTGTTGTTTGTTCGTCTTTCTTGCTTAATCTCTTCTTGGCAGTAAACTCAACTTTTCAACTTTTGGGCCTCTTATAAGGTAGTCGATTCTGTTTCAACTTTTATTTCCTTGGATTTTGGGCCAGTGAGTAATTTCATGGCAGTTCCCCTGAAGGCGCAGGTACACTCAAAGCCTCCAAAATCCCTTAATTACCGAATGAATATACCTTGAATTATACTAGGATCCCTAATATGATTTAAGGTATATTCCGTAATTATGGGATTTTGGAAGGTCTGGGTACACTCAAACCCTCATCCTATAGCCTGAAGCCCAGCGTCTTCGGCTTTCAGGGTTTTGGGGTTTCGAATGCTTCGGGCGTATGCCCAAAACTAAACCCTAAACCCTCAACGATTGGGTGCCAGTGTCGAGTTCTTTTGAGGGCTGTTGGACGCCGAAAAAGGTGCCAGAAACATTCGATACAGACTCTGTGCTCGTTCTCTGCTGCCACAAGCTTCAGAAGCATCACATCCGTAACTTCTAGGGCATTAAAAGGGTCCCCCCAAAAAGAGACCGCGCAGAATAGGTGATGGATGCGGTTTATGGATGATGCCTGAGCCTAAGACCTTTGTACATCCGAAACCCTGAACTCCCTCTCTGATAGCATCAATCCTACAGACCCAGACCTTCCAAAATCCCTTAATGAAGGAATATACCTTAAACTATACTAGGGTCCCTAATATGATTTAAGGTATATTCCTTAATTAAGGGATTTTGGAAGGTCTGGGGAGCTGTGCGCGTCGCCCTCGCTGAAGGCGCATGAAGACAGCTCAGGATACCCGAAACCCCGAGCGATCGTTACTCCGACTCCCAGTTGGACGCTGATGGCATCAATGTCTAGCAGCCACTTACACTAGCACTGAGACCCTAACCCAAACCCTTAGTCCTGGCTGCTAGGGTTCAGGGTTTGGTATTCGATCTGAGTTTCACCCTCAACGCCATCTTCTCAGCATGGCGACCCAATCTTTCCTGGATCCAAGCATCTGGGAGTCCGGATTCTCCTTCGAAAGTGCTCTCAAGGAGGCGATGCGACCTGCTCCACATCACGTGGTTCGCTTTGTGATTTGTGACTGAAAGGAAATTGGGATGTAGGGGTAAGTTAGACGATTAAAATTGCTGCCGTTTAGCACCACCGTCCAAGACAGGCGCGAGGATGATGATGATGATGATGAACATGATGATGATGATGATGACATGATGAACATGATAACGATTGTGATGCTGGTCACGGTTGCTGTAATTATGCACATTACCATCAGCATCATCATCGTCGCCAATGCAAAAACTAATTGTGAGCATTGCACATATCACTCCAAGCTGCGTGCACGCACACGCAAAACACAGAAACACACACACACACACACCCGCGCGCGCACGCGCGTGCGCGCGCACATGCGCAGACCCACCCACCCACCCACCCGCCCACACCCACAC
>BGNK01001926.1:90555-112089 GCA_003297005.1 Symbiodinium sp. clade A Y106
CACACCCACACCCACACCCACACCCACACCCACACACACACCCACACACACACACACTCACACACACTCACACACACACACACCTCGCAAAATCCTTGAACCAAAGCCCAAACCCGAAACCAAAAGACCCAAAACAACAGCGAAAACCACTAAACCACTAAACCCCAGGACCAAAGGAACACACAAACAGGGCTGAACAACCTAATGTAGGAACCTGATTAAGAAACCCAGGGCCTATAACCTCAAAATAGTAGGGTTTATATAAGGAACCCTTATAAAGGCCCATGGTTTCTTAATCAGGTTGCTCCATTGCCAAAACAAACTGAAAAAGTACCGCGAAGCCAGGTCCAGGAACTCCAGAAGGAATCGCTAGCGAGTATCCACCTGCTGGCGGGACAGCACCAGCAGTGGCAGAAGAAGGTGGCTTGTACTTCAAGGGGCCTTAATGAAGTACCTATATTATTTTGGGGGGGATCCATATTATATTGATAGTATAATGGGCCCCAAAACCTTATTATAATTATTAAGGCCCCTATATTGCCCTAAACTAGCTCTTCTTCGGAAACTGTGCATGCTTTTGTATTCCTGTAGATATATAGATTCTAACGTATATGATTGCATATCTTGGTATAGTCTTGTAGATTCCAGATATTGGGTTGTTTGGTTCTGGGAGAGATTTTGGTTTGTCAGTGCTAGGTCTGGTAGGTAGGGTTTGGGGAAGTGAACGTTCATGCCAAGGGCCCGAGTAGGTCGATCCTGCCATGAAGTCCTGACCTTAGATCCGATCCGTGGGCATAATCCAATGCAGTAACATGCAGTAGCTCCAACGAGCAAATCGTACTCATAAACGAACCATTTTAAGACCTGGGTGTACACACAGAAGAAAAGCACTAATGTTTAACATGTCCATATGTGTACATATATATATATACATATGTGGTATTATATATGTTACACTCAGTTATTTACTGAAGATATTAGAGGTATTTACATGGACCCTTAGGGTGTGGTACAATGTCGGTCCCTTCCACTACGCAGGTGGATGTGTTTCTGTCGCACCGTGGCTGCATCTGACAAACGCATGTCCCGGGTTGAAAGCCCTGAAATCCTAAATCGTAAGCTCCGAACCCTATGCCCTAAACCCCAAGCCCAAAAAAGTAAATCCCCAGACCCCTTAACCCAAAACCTTCAAGTTGTAAACCCTTCAAGCATCCTCATAGCATCCTTGAAAAGCCTGACCTGCCCTAAACACTAAGCCCTTCGAGGATCCCACTTGAGGGCCTGGTGTCTTGAAGGATCAGGGGACTTACGGCTGATGGTCAAAATCCTGCATGACCTTAAGGACCCTAGACTATGGTACTTACGGTATATTCCTTACTTTGGGTCATGCAGGATTTTGGCCATCAACCGTAGTAAGCAAGTGATAAAGTTAAGTAGGGCAGCTGCAGTCAGAATTGAACTACTCACAACTGACAATCCCCATAGAGCTACTCACTACCCTAAGTTACAAACCCGAAACCCCCAAACCCTAAACCCTACCCCTAAGCCCTATACCCTAAGCTCTAAACCCCTAATTACCCTACTTACTTATGTACGTGCACTTGTGTACATAAGTATATATGTGTGTATGTTTACCTCTGTGTTGAGATTCTCTGCTTTGCTGCAGAATGTTTACGCAACAGCTAGTTCTTGTTGTTGCTTATTAGCTTCTGAGAGGAGCAGAAGAATCCTACAGGAGCCTTAGGCCGACGGAGCTCCCGGTTGATGTGGGAGTTTCCGAAAATAGGGGACCCTAATATAGTACCCTAAATAGTAGGATCCCTATTAAAAGGACCCCCAAATAAGGTACCCCTAATTTTCGGAAACTCCCATGTTTCGGGTTTCAGGTGTGCCAAGGCGTCGCTTCATCCCAATCCTGTGCCTGTGGCAGCGATCCACAACACGGTGCCTGCTCCGAACCGGCACCAGGCACAAGTTCGGGTCGGATTTAGGGCTTCGGGTTCAGGGTTTTGGGTTGAGGTTTTAAGCTGTGGGGTGGAGTGCTAAGCTGGCTTCGGCATCACTTCACACCACGCCTGTTGGGCGGCAGCACGTGTTGCGCCAAGCCGCTTGCCTTGTGAACTGGCAAAAGCCGGTGAAGTAAGTTCATGTTACTCGCCAGCTGTGACCCCAAGTCCTTCAGCCCACACCATCTCCTGTTTGCAACAGCTACACGTGTACGCTTCTAATTCCACATACTGCTGTCTGTCCATAGAGAATATAAAAGCCTGGATAATTACCACTACTTTCCCATAATATCACCAAAAAAGCTCCTTGTCATGTTCTAAGGCCCTTATAGTACAACGTCTATGGGACATTCAGGGCGCCCACATGACTCCTTTGAACTTTTGTTGCTGGGGCTTAAAGCGTTTAAACCTACCCAGACCTTCCAAAATCCCTTAGTTAAGGAGTATACCTTAAATCTTATTAGGGATCCTGTTATATTTTCAGGTATAATCCTTAATTAAGGGATTTTGGAAGGTCTGGGTAGGTCTCTAAATCCCAAACCCCAGACCTGAAACGCCAAACCCCAAGCCGAGCCCGAAACCCATGAAACCTAAGCCCCTAAACGTACCTTTGGTTAGTAGGGAATGGAGGAATGGGGTACAATTATAACTACTATTACTACCATTCCTCCATTCCCTACTAACCAAAGGTAAGTAAAGCCGAAAACCTGAACCCTGCACCTTGACCTACCGAAACCTAACTTTTTTGCAGGGTTCCTACTGTCTTGTAGGGTTCCTACTCTTTTGCAGGGTTCCTACTTTCTTGGAGGGTTCCTACTTTTTTAGGGTTCCTACTTTCTTGTAGGGTTCCTACAATAAGGATAGGGTTCCCACAAATTCCATGTTACGGTTTATAGTTACAGTAGAAGCCAGAAAGTTGGAACATCATTCTCCTCATGCCCTTAAGGTAAAGTATAAGGGATCATAGCACTACCCCTCCTAAAGCCATGTTCCAACTTTCTGGGGCTTCTGCTGTAGAGCCTTTTGGTCGGTCCAGCGCGGTAAACCCTAAACCCTAAACCCTAAACCCCTAAACCCTAAACCCTAAACCCTAAAGTAAACCCTACCGCCCGGAGGCCCCAAGAGCAGGATCTCGGGAGCCATGGCCCCCCGAAACCCGATCCGCTGAAGACGTTTTGGGCTTCCGGGGGTTTAGGGTTTGGGGTTTGGGGTTTAGGGTTTAGGGTTAGGGTTTAGGGTTTAGGGGTTTAGGGTTTGGGGTTTAGGGAAAACTTTTAGGGTGTAGGGCTCGGGTTTTGGCGTATAGGGTTGCTGGTTTGGGGTTTAGAGAAACCTTTATAGGGTGTAGAGCTTTGGTTTTGATCTTGCGGTCTATAGAAGTTAGGATATGTGGCTATGGGGGTTTCGGATTTTTGGGGGGTTCTGAAATCTCCGCCACGTCAGGTGGATGCGGTGAAGTTGTCGATTCCGACACCAGGCAGCTCGAACTTGGTGAGAGAAGTTGCCCTGCAACCATTTGGATCCTCAAAACGCTAAGCCCTAAATCCGCCTGAACCCGGATGTATCCTTAAATCCGAATCCTTCGTAAAGCTTATAACTTATAAGCCCCACTTACCACTACCCAAGAACCTCCCCCAAACCCTAAACCCTCAAACCCCTCAGAACCTCCTAGGGTTCTACCCAGACCTTCCAAAATCCCTTAATTAAGGAATATACCTTAAATCATAGTAGGACCCCTAATATGATTCAAGGCATATTCCTTCATTAAGGGATTTGGAAGGTCTGGGTATAGTGAAAGCAGCAAACCGAGCCCGCCCCTGGCCAGAAAATCTGCCGACGCCGCCGCAGACGGACGGTGCCGACAACCGCGCTTCCACACGACGCCCTGCTGCCAAAACGCAGGGTTTAGGGTTTAGGGCCAGGGTATAGGTTTAGGGTTTAGGGTTCGGGTTTAGGGTTTAGGGTTGGGATTTGGGGTTTACGGCAAAATGTAGGGTTTAGAAAAGGAAACCTATTCAGAGACAAGCAGGCTAGCACAGAGGTTTCAACAGATCGTAATATCATCCATCCCCTCGCACTCCGGAAATGGAACGTCTAGTTTGATATTCCACAGAAGCTGTTCGAATGATATTTATATTACCGTCCTTTCAACAGGTGATTCAGGATTTGTACAACATCCAACAAAGATCAGGTGGGTTAGAGAGCTTAGCATCAGCCCTGCAGGTAAGGGTTTAGAGTTCCAGGGGTTTGGGAAAGGCGAGAGAATCTACAGTACCGGCACTACCTCGCACTGGACCTTAAACCCTAAAGTCCTACATCCTAAACCGCGAAGCTATTGTGCCAATAGCAAGTCTCTTTAATTCAGCGATGTCGGACTCACCCATATGCAGTCCACAATGCTCTAAATCCTGAAACTTCGAATCCCCAGAACTCCCAAATCCCGAAAAACCCCAAATCCCCAAGGCTTAGGGGGATCTCTCGCTGGAGGCAACGACCAAGAAACCCCAAAGCCCTAAAATGAGGAGTTTATTGTTAAATGGTTTAGGGGTTTATATAAGGGTTTGGGGGGGTCGGGGTTTAGGGAGTTTAAGGTCTCAAGTCGTTGGGTGCTAGAAGGCATTGGGCGTTCGGCGTACTTGGCGCCTTTCCAAGCTTGGGCTTAGGGCTTTGAGGTTAAAGGGGTTTCCTGCACTTGCTTAATTAAGCATTACTATTAGAGCCCATTGTTTGTTTGGGGCTTGATGTTGTTTTTAAGGTTTCATGGGGTTTAACAGGCCGTATAAAGTATAGGGTCGTAATCCCGAAAACCCTAGCTTCAAAACCATAGCCCCAACAGCCAAAAAAAACCTAAACCCCTAAACACCTAAACTCCCAAACCCATAAACTCCGAAAGCCCAAAACCCTAAAACCCTAAAAAGACCCCAAAGGCTCGAATCGGCCGGCCCTGGCCCTCTCCGCGAGCACCATTGAGCGGTTTCAGGATTCCGCCGAGCATCTCGGTCTCAGAGCTGGTAGGGTTTCGGGGGATTCAGGGTTTACTTCGGGTTTGGGTTTTGGAATAGGGTTGGGGGCTCGGGAGGGTTTAGGGATTCAATTTCGAATTTTGAGGTCCTAGTTAGAAGCCATAGGTTTTTGTTTTCCGTGGCTTAGTGATGTAGGCCTCGAGGGGTTTGATTGGGCATCTCGGTGGCCAAAGGATCTCAAGGGTGGCCCAGAGAGCCCAATACCCCTTAATTAAGAAATATGGCTTAAATTATATAGGGCTTCATATTATGGTTTAAGCTATATTCCTTAATTAAGGGGTATTGGGCTCTCTGGGGGGTTGACGGACACCACCCCGCAGGATCCATAAAGGAAGGGGATAGACCGCAATTCCCTCAAGAACTAAACCTTAAACCGTCTAGAGTATTTCAGGTAATGCAGGATCTTGTCCATCAGCACGAGTGACAGGGTTCGAAGGCTTCGAGACAAAAGAGGCTGGAATTTGAAGGCATCAGAGTCGAAGCAGGCAGAATTCCGACATTGTGACATGCGTGGTTACACGGGTATCGGATGCCTACGCCAAAAACATTGACGGTACTGTTCCGCTTGTTTCAGAAATTCGAACGAATCCCAAAACCAATGGACCACTAGAAAAGCCAGGGGCGGCCCACTGCGGAAGCTGGTGGCATCTCGGCGTTGCGCGTTTGTTTCCGGTTTGCGAGAGTCCCGAAGACCGAACCTGTAATGTAGGGGCCTAAATAATTACCAATACTGTTTTGGGGGTTCCTTATTCTGATTATAGTATAATGGGCCTCAAAACCCTATTCTCATTATTAAGGCCCCTACAGTAGCCCCAAACCCCAGGGACCAGGGGGAATCGGTTCGCAAGTTTCCTGCCGTTCACCCCAAGCTGGGATTGTACAATAGCTGTAGGTTTAGTCGTGGCATGTCCTTGCTCGGTTCTGCATGGTTTTGTATGGTCCGGGGGGCAAAAACCATAAGAAGCAAACAACACGACACCAACATGATAACGCAATTCTCATGGAAAAAGCGATGATAAGAACAACGACAACGACGCTCAGGGATAAGGATGTTTGTACATGGATTGTATACCACCCCGCAGCTGTTGACCTATATCACCAAGCTAGATGCCCCAATCCCAATGTAGGAACCTGATTAAGAAACCCTTGTCCTATAACCCCAAAATAGTAGGGTTTATATAAGGAACCCGAATAGAGCCCTTTGCAAGGTTTCTTAATCAGGTTCCTACATTGGACTCCTCAAACTGTTTCAACTGCTCTTTTCTTGTTAAATCAACCCTTAAATTTTCGCAGTGCCGTTTAAAGATTCACCTTCCCAGCCCAAAATTGCTGCGGAAGTAAGTTCGCCTCCGTCAAAGCAGCATGAGATGTGAAAAGAGTGCATTCTTCAACGGCTCTTCTTTAAACAAGGCTACTATCTGGCGTTACATGTTAGGTTCAGGGGGTCTTGGAGGTCCAGGGTTGCTAGGTTCAGGCTTTACAGTGTGGATGACAGGGTTCCGGGAAACGTGGTAGCTCTGAAGCAGGGATCCTTTGCACTACTTGTGCTTGCATTGTAATGCGCTCTGCAGTTCCCAAAGCAAAGCCCCGCCAAGCAAGTACTACCAAGTTTTTTGCTCAACAACAAGAATAAGAAGAATGCCGTCACAGTATCAATGGCACCAGCAAGTAACAGCGATGACAATGATTCTCAAAATACAACGCTCAATTCGCCGTTTAGAGAAACCCCCCCAGCCGCCCACCCCATTCCCTCCTAAACTCTAAACCCTAAACTCTGAACCCCTAAACCCTTAAACTCTGAACCCCTAAACCCCTAAACCTAAACCCTTAAGCCTCTAAACCCTAGGCAGAGATTCTGGAGGATCAGGCGATGAAGTCGCAAGGCGCCTCGTCCTTTGTTGGGTTTCCTTACCTGGAGGTTCATGGGTAGTTACGAGTAGGGTAGGGTTTGTAATGTTTAGGGTCTAGGGTATATGGATCCTTCGAGGGGTCTATAAGGATTCTATAAGGGGAGGCTCTTGGGTAGTTATAAGTTAGAAGTAAGGTTTATAAGTGGTTAAAGCCTATATTTGGGGACTTGTAACACTACTTTTAGGTAACAATGAATCTCCAAGTAAGGATCCATGTACTCAGTTTGCAAATGCCTAGACCGTAAACTCGTCCCTATATAGGTACTTCTTTACTATACGGGTACATTGGCCCATAGGGCCCACGGTTTTGGCAGTTATCTCAACAGGGTTTAGGATTAAAGATGTTGGGTCAACAGGCTTGTGTAACCCATTGGAAAAACACGCATTCAAGTAACCGAAGCTCCTGAACCAACTCACAACCCAAAACCCCAAATGTTAACCTCCACCCAAAGCACCACAACCCTAAACCTTGCACCTACAGTAGTTTTAATCAGCTGCAACCAGACACGAGAAAGTGTCCGAATTGGGCCTAAACCCTAAACCCCTAAACCCCAAAACCCTAAACCTCTAAACCCTAAACCCCTAAACCCCTAAACCCCTAAACCCCAAACCCCTAAAACCCTAAACCCGTAAACCCCAAACCCCTAAAACGCTAAACCCCTAAACCCCAAACCCCTAACCCCTTAAACCCTAAACCCCAAACCCCTAAACCCCAAACCCCTAAACCCCAAACCCCTAACCCCTAAGCCCCTAAACTCCTAAGCCCTAAACCCCAAACCCCTAAACCCCAAACCCCTAAACCCTAAGCCCCTAAACTCCTAAGCCCTAATCCCTAAATCCCCAGGTTTGGGCACCAGCATCTTTGATCGACTCCGCAATCTTTCGGTGAAGGTGGTCAACGATCAGCGGCCCCCTGGGGCACTTAGTAGCTGAGTGGATACACTTTACACTTTTTGGGATACTATTACTCACTATAAAACTGAAAGTGTACATTTTGGGGGGCTTATGAACTCAGCAACTAAGGGCATTTCAGGGTTTCTTACCCTAAGGGTCCATGTACCCAAATAGGGGGCTCCTTTAAGGGATGTATAAGGATTCTATAAGGGTTTAGGGTATAAGGGTCCATGTACCCAAATAGCATATACTTTGGCCTTAAAGTAATCCCTATACAGGTACATTGGGGCCAAAGTATATACTATTTGAGTACATGGACCCTTATAGGGTTATTTCTGGGCTCCCTTCAAGGGTTTATAGGGTCCTATTTGGTCCAGGAGGGCGATGGAGATAGGTTGGGGGTGTAGGTTTCAGTATCGTGGGGTCAAAGGGTTCAGGGGTCGGGTTGTCGCGTGAATTCCGAGAGTTTTTGCAGGTCTTGGTCCGAGAGTCAGTAGTGCAGGTTATCGGATCTACATCTACATAGGCCTTAAGATTTTTCAATTCGTCTTTAGAGTTTAACTTGGGGGTACAGCTTTCGAGGATTTGAGGTTTCAGGGCAGCTTGCAGGATGACGGACGTGGGGGTAAACAGGGTACAGGAGGTTTTGGGAGGGGATGAGGATAAACCCCAAATCCTACACCCCATGCCTTAAGCCCTGAAACCTAAACCTTAAACCGGAGCCAGCAGCAGCAGTGAAGCCAGAGGCTGACGCTCCTTACCGATTTAGGGTTTAGGGCTCTGTCGACGTTCGTAGAAGGGATCTATGAGGAGTCTATAGCGTTAAGGGATTTGAGGTGTTTTTTTGTTGATCTTTGGCTAAGTTTAGGGTTCAGGGTTTAGAGAGTTGGTGCAAGTAGGGCCTCTTTCTTATAGAGAGCGGCTCGGCTGGAGTGCCGGCCAGTGTCAGATTTCTAGACTGCCAGGATCGGATAGGCTTAAGCCCTAAACCCCAAAACCATAAACACCCCAGGGTAAGGCACCCTGGACTGGAAGCTCAGAGTCACTATCATCACTTAGCCCGGCTATTTCGTGATGGTGGCCGCAGATGCCTTTGTGCAGGAAATACATACCGCTGCAATCATTTGAGCCCCTCGATTTAAGAAGTCTTGTCAACATGCTGGGGGCAGGCAGAGTGCCAACCCGTTTTCGATGCTTCTCTCATGGCAGGTCATTGTGCTACCAGCAGGTGGGCGCCCTTAGGCATGACGCCAATAACTTCATCCCAGAACGGTGGTCAATCCGGAGAACTCGACGTCGGTGCCGCAGCGACGTTGAAGGTTTTGCGGTCTTCTCCTACAACTAGTAGGCTTTGATCCCTTAATGAGTTGGAGAATTCAACCCTCAAAGCAATCGGTTTTGGCATCCACAGGTAGAGTAACGAATGGTCAGTTGTTTTGGTACCTCAACAGTTTGGGCCTGTATCCTAAACCCTGAGACCCTAAACCACATACACTTCCAAGTCTAAGCCCTCAACCCCTCACTACAAACCACACCAAACTCCTTTCAAATCTCGATGGCGCTTATAGGACTCAAGGGACCTTATTATACAACCCTACGGTACCCTTAAAGGGGACCCGATTACAGACCATGAAGCACCTTTGTTGGAACCCTAAACCCTGTGAGAGAACCCTATACTACCCTTTTAGGAACCCTAAACCCTAAACCCAATTATTATAGAACCCTACACCACCCTTACAGGAACCCTAAACCCTAAACCCTACTATAGTACCCTTATAGGAACCCTCATAGAACTTGTAAAGGCACCTTGTACCGAAACCTCTCTCTGTCAGGTTCGAGCCTCTCGGCTGATGTTGCGAAGACAGAGGTTGGATGCAGTGAGCTCGAGATAGCTCGAGCTTGTAGGGTTCAGAGTTCAAGGTATACGGGTGGTTGTCAAAATTAGGGTCCCTTTTTGGGTACCCTAAATATGAGGTGCCGTACTTTGTAAGGGACCCAAAACGGGAAAATAATTTTGACAACCACCCATATGGCTTGGAGTTTAGGGTGTAGGATATGTGGCTTTAGAGTTTAGGGGGTGGGAGGTTCAGGGTCGAGGGGACCTGTAGGGGCCGAAATAACTACCTATACTACGGCTGATGGACAAAATCCTGCATTACTTTAAGTACCCTAAACTATGGGAATTATGGTATATTCCTTATTATGGATAGTGCAGGATTTTGTCCATCAGCCGTATTTGGGGGGTTCCTCATGATGTATACTTATGCATAATATACCCCAAAACCCTATTCAAATTATTAAGGCCCCTATATCATAGTACCCTTATAGATCCCTTATAGTAGCCCTTATCGACCCCTTTTAAGGAACCCTAGTCTAATTATCAAGGCCCCTATAGTACTCACTTGTCCGGCGCCTTGAAGGCCCTGGGCTAAGATGAGGACCAGTGCAAATGTTGAGTTCTGAATATGGGAGTTCGTGAAAATTAGGGATACCTTAGGGATCCTTATCTAAATGGGAGTTTCCGAAAACAGGGGTACCTTGTTCTGGGGTCCTTTCAATAAGGATCCTACTATTTGGGGTACTTTCTTAGGGTCCCCCATTTTCGGAAACTCCCAGATTCCTACCGCAACACTCTCAAGGCGATTCGCCCAAAGAGCCGTGTGTAATGTAGGAACCTGATTAAGAAACCTTGGGCCTTTATTCGGGTTCCTTTAAAGGGGTCTATAAGGGTTCCTATAAGGGATCTACAGTAAGGGTACGATAATGATGTAGGAACCTGATTAAGAAACCTTGGGCCTTTATTGGGGTTCCTGTTATGAACCCAACAATTTTGGGGTTAGAGGGCCAGGGGTTCTTGATCAGGTGCCTACATTATGATTGAGGGCTTCTGTGTAGGTTCTGGATTCGGGCACGGTGACATTTATCCGTTTGAACCTACACAACATGCGCTTGCCGTCACCGCATGGGCAGACATGGCAACAGCACAACAGTAGCTTACAGGCCTCTGCGTTTGCAACTCAACAACCTAAACCCGAAACTCTAAACCCCAAACTTAAGGTATGTGACCGGCCTTATCATCCTCCTCAACATGGTCACCATTGGGCTGGAAGCGGAGATGTCAGCGATGGCGCTGGCAGGCATCATTTCATCTAAGATCTCCCCCCAGCGACCTGCCCCCCTTTTAGCCGAAGTTAAAGAAAACACTCAGGGCTTAAGGTTTGGATTTAGGGTTTAGGGCTTAGGGTGAGCACCGAACTCCAACGTTACCACAACCACTATAATAGCGCAATTTAGCCATCGAGACTTTGGGCACGGCGTTGAAGGCAGGCGATCGTGTTTCTCCAAGCTTCATTTCACCGGATTCAGAAAGTAAGGGGGCATGTTTCAACATGAAGATTGACTGTGGGCTGGGAACTTGAAACAAGGATCGGTTGACTGAAGGTCTATAATAATTTGGACAATGGACATAGATCTCAAGATGCTACGAATGGTTCTCCTACAAAGGGATCCCTAAATTCTGAACCTCCCGCCGCTCCGAAACACCCCCCCTCCCCCCCCCTCAATGATGCAGGCACTTGTTAGCGGCAGGGTTTCTGTGTTTTGCTCATGGTTTGATGAGGGTGTATGGGGTTTCTATGGTTTTGGGCATTAGGCCTAAACCCTTCACTCTAAAAACCCTTTGTTGGTGAGGGTATACGCTTGGAGGTGAACATACTTGAGAGCGAAATCCCTAAAGCTTAGTTTCTGCAGGAGTCTGAAGGACTTCTGGATGTCTTAAATTTACAGGATCCCTAAGGGAGGTTGGTTCAGGAACTTGGTCCAAGGGCAAAGGGCACTAGAGATCCTAGCGAACCTTGGCGAGCAGCAGGGAGAATAAGGGAGTATTGGGTTATCTACCCCCTTGGACCCGTTTTTTAGGGATACCATAATAATGCATCCGTGTTTAGGGATACCATAATAATGCATCCTAAACCTGGAGCCTGCGCGGCATGAGCCACAGACGACACTGGCTGCCAGGCACTGTGAAGCCTGACGAAGGCGGCTGGATCAAAGAGGTGGAGAAGCTGGGCGAAATCCTCGAGCGGTTTGGTTTTTGGTTTCGGACTCTTAGGGTTTAGGGGCTCTTAGGGTTTAGGGTTTAGGGGCTCTTAGGGTTTAGGGTTTAGGGGCTCTTAGGGTTCATGTCAGGAGTGGGCTTGTTTCAAGGATTTTGGTGAGGGAACCCAAAGCTTCTTAGAAGTATAAGGCATGTACTAGGTGCCCCAGTAGTACCCTTTTACCCTTTTTCGTTTTGGGTTCCCTTATTAAGACCGAATAGTAGGAAAAAGGGTACCCTTATTATTAAGGGCCTACTGGGGAACCTAGTGTATGTAGGAACCTGATTAAGCAACCCTGGGCCTATAACCCCAAAATAGTAGGATTCATACAAGGAACCCCAATACCCTAAACCCTAAACCCCCAAGGTTTCTTAATTAGGTTCCTACATTAGGCATGCTGAGCTGGGGATGCCAGCAACGAAAGCCCTACTGCATTTGAGTCGGGATACTGTTGATGGACAAAATCCTGCATTACTTTAAGTACCCTAAACTATGGGAATTATGGTATATTCCTTATTATGGGTAGTGCAGGATTTTGTCCATCAGCCGTAAGGTTCTGTGTTCTTTGATGGGGTGTAGTAACTGGCGATAAGCATCTGGCACGTGACATGTGGTTTTACAAGAATCTAAGAAAGGTTGTCTACATAAAGTCTAAGTTTACACGGATTTCGGCAGAGCTACTTGGAGATGTGCAGTGCTTTGGAGTGCTACGAGCCAAGTGGAGTTTTGTTTTCTTACATGTTGTGAATTCTCCTAAACGCGAACCTCTCAGCACCAGCCGAGATAGAATTCAGTCATTGATGCCCTGTACACCCTCTAGCACCCCACGTAACTCTTTTTCGTAACGCTTGTAGAACCCCGTCAAACCGCACTCTGAAGGGAACCCTATTCTAAGCATTAAGGCTCCTATGTTGCTAGGCATGTTAACGGGCAGTTCTCTAAATTAGGGCCCCGTTTTGGATCCCAGAAATAGTACGGCGCCCTTCCAAAAAGGACCCTAAAGGAGACTTTGGTTTAGAGAGCTACCCTAATATTCCTGAACTCTGAGGAAGGCTTTTCTGGCGATCTACACAGTGGACCCTCGGCTGCAACGATGGTCCCACTTGGACCTATGATGCCACGTGAAGTTTTCCCTGAACCCTGAACCTCCAAATTTCTAACTTAGATAGCGAATGGGAGAACTTTAAACTTTTTGGCCTTCTATATTAGCTCTATCTTTCAAAGTTTGAACTTTTTGGGGCCCGGTTGTTGAAGAAGACAGCTAACCCAAAACCCTACATCCAAAGCCCCTGAAAGCCGTAATCCCTGAACCCTCGGCCCGAAAGCGCTGCACCCCTACATCCTAAACCGAGGGGANCTGTTCCGGAATATGCAACCATTGTATAAATGTGTTGGATTCAATAATATTCAGTAAGATTTATTCGGGGAGGGGATGAGACCTTTACTTGGCGTTCTTCCGTTGGCTCTTAGGACTTTAACTTTTTGGGTTCTATGTGAACAATAATAAAGAGGCTAACAGTTTAACTGTTAGGAGGGGTTCCGAAGTCAGCGAAGTTTAATACTTCGTTGGTGTTGAGGGTTTAGGGTCTATTTTGAGGGGGTTGCTTATTATAACTATAATAGGATAAGATGCCCCAAAACCCTATTTAAAATTATTAAGGCACCTACAGTAGGGTCGACGTGTTGAGGCTGCAGGAGCTGCATGTTTGGAGTGACATGCGTGGCCAGCGACTCCATCCTGCCAATATCTCTTAAGTACAGTTGAAGGTATAAATCCTGCATTACCCAAAAAAGGAATATACCATAGTTCCCATAGTCTAGAGTCATTGAGGTAATGCAGGAATTATATCATCAACCGTGTAGCTGTTGTATTACGAGCTCCAGCTTTGAATTAATTACTGGTTGTACTACGAGCTCCAGCTTTGATTTAGGTATTATCTTCAGAAGGCTCCCTTAGTACGCAAGGGTTGCCACGATATCTTAGGGAATGTTCTCATCGATTCATGGATTTCAGAGCCTCTTCTCTGGGTCTTGGGGGGGGGGNTTTAGTCTTCTTAAGTTCGCCGGGTTTGTGCTGTCCAAGCATTGGGTTCCAGTTCGGGGAGGAATTATTAGGATTTCGGATTTAGGTTTAAGGGTTTCAGGGTTTAGGGTTTAGGGGTTCCTATGAGAGGAGGCCTAGATACTTACCTATACTACTTTGTGGGTTCCTTATTATAAGTAGAGAAAAATGGGCCCCAAACCCCTAGTGTGATTACATGAAGGCGCCTACACTATGCAGGCTCACGGCTTACTCCGTCGGTCTTCTGTTCATAGGGACCCTTAGGGGGGGTTAGGGACTATACTTCCTTAAATAACCCTTATTAGGCCTTATTATGGGCATTAAGGCCCCCTACCCCCCCTCCCCTACCCCCCTAAGGCTCCCTATGATCTGTGTAAGGTAGAAGAGCAACCTGACAGTTTCAAGACCCATAGACCGAATAGATCCTGAACCTGGACCCTAAACCCTAAGCCCTAAACCCTAAACCCGAAACCCGAAACCCTAACTCCGAAACCCTAAATCCGAAACCCTAAACCCCTGAAGCTAAATCCTAAACCCTGAAGCCCTAAATCCGAAACCCTTAAGCCCTAAATCCTAAACCCTCCAACCCAAAACCGTCTAAACCCTAAACCGTAAATTCTTAAACCTTAAATCCGAAACCCTAAACGAATAGCCGAAAGGAGCTTTTGCTTCGCCTCCTTGCCGGTGGCCGGGCTATCTTCAAAAGCTTTTGGCTCCCTGCTGCAGAGTGGATTTAGGGTTTTGGGCTCATGGTTTAAAGGTTTCGGGTTCAAGGGTTCAGGGTTTCAGTTTCTTTTGGGTTTAAGGGTTTGGGACTTAAGGGTTCGGCGATTTCATTAGAGTTTAAGGATATAGGGCTTTGGGTTTAGAGTCCTTTTTGGAGTTTAGTGGGCCCTGTAACCCCAAAACCTAAGCCTGAACACTGATTCCTGTCCTATCCCCTAAACCCTAAACCCAAACCTAAACCCTGAACCCTGATTCCTAACCCCTAAACCTTAAAACTATACCCAGCCCTTAAAAATCTTAAACCCTGAGCCCCAGGGCATGATCAGGGTTAACGTTCGCGGTCGAAGTGGCTGGACGTCGAAACACCAAATCCCAAACTCTATACAGCTAGAGTAATTCCAGAGTAGGATTCGGGACGCAAGATCTTGTGAAGGAAGGCCGTGGTAGTAGAGAAAGTAACCTTTAACCTTTTCGGGGGTTACTATAATCTAGGGTTTAGGATTTAGGGTTTAGGGTTTAGGATTTAGGGTTTAGGGTTTAGGGTTTAAAGGTTTACCTGTAGTTCCCAAAACACTGGACAAGCAAGCCCTAATTAAACCCTACGCCCTGAAGATCCCCAATGCCCTAAAGCCCTATATAAACCCTTATGTTTTCATATATATATATGCATAGATGCCACATATGTATATATGTATACGTATGTATATATATATATATCTACATATACGGATATTTATGAGAGAGAGAGAGGCAGGGAGAGAGATCAATTAAGGTATACACGCACACCAACAAACAGAACAGTTTGCGCGCATGGGTTTCCATGTGAGAGCACAGACATCTCATATCATGTACTGGGTAAATATGCATGTAGCACCTGGTTTCCGTAGGTATGTACAGAGGTACAGGCATACATCCCTAAACCCTAAGTATGTCCCAGGTTTTTGATGGACTTTTTCCTGGTCCTGGTTGGCGTTTTTGGACTGCTCATCATTCCGGCTATCGGAGAAAGCTGCTTGGCCTGGCCTTCGATTCAGTTCAGCAAGCTTTGAAGGGTTCTATGAGGGTTACTATACTTGGGGGCCGTATGGCTTTCGTGTTGAGACTTCTGTTTCGTGGTTTGAGCCGATACAAGCCTGAAGACATTCCCAACCGTCGGTATGCCTTGGATCCAGTATGTGCCAAAGCACATAGTGCATTGCTCAATGGGGGCTTTCCCGTGCGCATACAGGGCAGAACATGCATCAACATTCTACGTCGATTTGTGTACCCCGTGTCAAGACCCCTAAATCCAAAGTCTGGATGAAGCTGTTCGAACAGGGGATTTTGGAGTTGGGGGTTTAGTGTTGAATTCATGAAGGTTAAGATGAGTAGTGCACTCTAAACCCTAAACCCTGAGCCAACTACGACCAATGACCAATGGGGTATCGCAAGGACAGTTTTCGGCCGCCTTAAGAGGGTCACGTGTTCGGACGATTGGTTTGAAGATTTCTTTGCGTTGGGCTATGGGTTTAGGGTTTAGGGTTTACCTATAGGATCATACCCAACCCCTTTTTTAAGGTACCTACTTTTCTATATAGGAGATCCTAACCATAAAACTAGGTAACCTAAAAAAGGGGTAGGGTATGACCCTCTAGGTAGGGTATGGTCAAGCTTGTGGTGGTGGTTTAGGCTGCGGGGTTTTGGATTTTGGGGACGAAGTCTCTCACACTGCGCTCTATGAGTCCCTAGCATTTCAGGGGTCGAGGGGAACCCCAAACCCACTTTTTGAGGGGTTACAGCGTCAAAGCCCAGTATATAAGCCGTAACGGTTCCCTCGGCGGTGAACGACGACTTTTGGCAAGATTCGCTCTTAAAGCCTAAACCCTCGGTCAACGAGCTTGCCGCGATAGGAACAGCCGGAATGATGCCCTGCACACCAAAGCATAAAGACGCAGAGCTTTGGTGGTCTGGGTTGTTTGGGCTTAGGTTTCAGGCTGTTGCATGTAAACTGCTTTCCGTCCGGAGCGGCCAACGAGCACCTCCACGCAGGGATTGTTTAGGGCTGGTCTGGGGTTTAGGGTTTAGTGGTTTAGGGGTTTGCGGTTTAGGGTTTAGGGCGGGCACCGTTTTCAAAAAAGCTTCAATGGTATTGAACCCTACAACTCAGGACTAAGTATCCTTAAGCACTTCACCTACTCCCTAACGCCGTAACACCACAGCCCCCAAAGCACCTTGGACCCGAACACCCACTACCCAAAACCCCTAAACTCCTAAACCCCCAAAAACCCTAAACTGCTAAACCCTAAATCCTAAAACCCTAAACTCCTAAACACCCCAAAACCCTAAACTCCTAAACCCTAAGGCCCTAAATCCTAATACCCTAAACTTCTAAACCCTAAATCCTAAAGCCCTAAACTCCTAAACCCTAAATCCTAATACCCTACACTTCTAAAAACGCTAGAACCCTCTCAGACCCGAAAACTGATAAGCTGAGGCTTTCTATCGGAAGCCGGGTTTGAGAAACTCCTTGTGGTGCGGGGCCTGCGACTTCTGAGACTGGTAAGAGCCCTGACGATCAAAACGTACTTGGAGGTTCATGGGTAGTTATAAGTAGGGTTCTAAGTAGCATAACTATACAGTCATGGCCTGTACTAGGGGACTGATAACTCCGCTTGTATTAAAACTACCCATGAACCTCCAAGAAGGGTTTTAGGGTCTATGTTTTGGAGCTTAGGTAAAAGCCTTGAAGATCCAAACGTAGGGTGTTAGGGCTTAGGCTTTAGGGTTTATATGTAGGGCTTTGGGAAAAGATATCAATAAGACTTTCCCGTCTAGTCCCTATACACTTTACACACTGCTACTACCCATACCTTGAAGATCAAAAAGTAGGCTTTAGGGTTCGGAGGCCAGGGTTCAGCGGGAAGACGTCAGTAGCCTTATGCCCTAAACCTACTGTAGCCAGTGAAGGCCAAACCGCCAGAATCCTACTCTAACCCTAAACCCTAACTCTTATGGTAGCTCTTGAACTGAAGCCGTTGAGGAACCCTTACAGCGGAAGCCCTAAAAGGAACCCTGCTGGAGCCCTTTCCAAGAGTAAAGGGTTTTGCCTATACAGTAAACCCCATAAAGTTGGAAACCGGATTAAGGCCAAATAGTGCTGGGATTCCCTATACATTACTCTTAAGGATTGAGGCTATGGGGTTTCCAACTTTTGGGCTTCTACTGNATACAGTAAACCCCATAAAGTTGGAAACCGGATTAAGGCCAAATAGTGCTGGGATTCCCTATACATTACTCTTAAGGATTGAGGCTATGGGGTTTCCAACTTTTGGGCTTCTACTGTAATCACTCATCGTCCGAGGTCCTCATGGCAAGTCTGCAGGTGTAGATTTCCATTTTTTGCAGATTAGGGTTTAGTGTTCAAGGTTTAAGGGTTAAGGTTTAGGGTTTATGGCTGAACCTCTACACTTTCGGCCGTCGAAGCCCACCAAAAGCTCTAAGCCGTCCGCATCACAATAAGCACGTTGAGAATCCTACCCAGAGAGCCCAATACCCCTTACTTAAGGAATATGGCTTGAATTATATAGGGCTTCATATTATGATTTAAGCTATATTCCTTAATTCCCTTATAAAACCCTTATAGATCCCTTTAAGGAGCCCTTTAAGGAACCCTAGGTATTCCTTGAGGGGTATTGGGCTCTTTGGGTAACCGTTCGAAGCCCTAGAGCCCGGAGACTCAAGCCGCGAATCGACCCGAAACCCAAAAGTCTTACAGTAGAACCCAGAAAGTTGGAGCATGGCTGTAGGAGGATTAGTGCTAGGATCCCTTATACTTTACCTTAAGGGCATGAGGACAACTATGTTCCGTAGCTGAGTGGATAGACTTTACACTTTCTGGGATAATATTACCCACTATACAACCAAAAGTGTACACTTTTTGGGGCTTATGAACTCAGCAACTGAGAAGTGCTAAAGCTCTGAAAGCTTGAACTTTGAACCAGAGGTTGGGTTTAGGGCTTTATGGGTTTAGGGGAGCCCTACTTGGAGGTTCATGGGTACTTCTAAGTAAAGTTATAAGTCCCCTAATATAGGCTATAGCTATAGTCTATAATCATCCTACCAAACCCTTCTTACAAGTAATTAACCACGAACCTCCAAGTACAGCCTAAACCAGACGTCTTCCTTTAAGTTGCCGGCCGATTCTCAGGAGCCTTGCGAATGGTGAGCCATTTCAAAGTCATGTGGCGGCTGGTGCACAGCACTTTGGCTAATATAGGGGCCGAAGAAAATTACCAACACTTTGGGAGGGGTTCCTTAGAAAAGGTATTTTGTATAAGATACCCCAAAACCCTATTCTAATTATTACGGTCCTGATGGTACGGCAGATGTTTGACAGACAGGCTTGGAGTTCTGGACATGGAGAACACATGCAATTACCTACGTACCTGCCCTACCTACCTACCTACCTGCATGCATACAAGAAGACATACATCGCATGCAGGCAGCAGAGGTGGAATCATAGTCTGAAGGCTGTGCAGGGTTTGGGGTCCTAGGATATCGGGTGTCGAAGGAGAGCTTTCTCGAACTCTCGGCCCTCAACCCCAGTATAAAGCCCTTTTCGGCCTGGGTAGGGTTTTGGGTTCAGGGTTTAGGATGAGGGTTTCTGGCTGAGCATCTTGTGTACTGAGCCGGCTCTTCACCCTACCTCTTGAACTTTCAGTTTTTGGTTGAAAGCTCCGGAATCCCTAGCACTGGATGTACCTGCAATCCCCAACCCCACCAGCAAAAATCGCAGGTTGTGGCATTCCGAAGTCGTTCTTCCTTTGGAGTCCTTAATATAACTGTAGTCAGAGTAGTACCACGATAGGGTTTAGGGGCACACTGACAAGCTTTCCAACCACTGTACCCCCAAGTCCAAGGCTCCGGTAAGGCCCAGCAAGTGAACCCATGAGGAACCTAGACCTGTAAGGCCCCTTAAAGGAACCTTTAAAAGAGCCTATTCTAATTATGAAGGTTCATCTCTATTATATTGGTTTTTTATTATCCCGAAAAGCAACCGAGGCTTACTCACTGCTGGACAGACCATGATGTCAACTGCGTTTCTGATCATGTGCCTTTGCCATGTTCGATGTTCGTTTGGGGTTTTGTGGTTTGGGTTCAGAGGTCTCAGGGGTTTTCATGTTTGCGGGGGTTGTGTTAGGGTCTCTGACCACGCGCGTTTGCGATTTGCTGCAGACAGGGTTTAGCGCTTTAGATTCTGGGCTTCACTTAGTGAGGGTTTCTAAAGTTCTTGCAATGCTGAAATCATACGATTTACGGCGGATAAGATGGGACTTACAAGTCCTGTAACCCCAAGGGTCCAAGTACCCAATAATCATATACACTCAAAAATTGTAACCTACATAACTACTATCGAAAAACCCGAGTACCTAATTATTGGGTCCTTTGACCCTGGGGGTAATATAGGCGATGACTCACTATACTTATCCTACTTATGACCCCTACTTATAATAATTATCCATGAACCTCCAAGTAGAACCATTGCGGGGCCCTTTTCGAAGCCTCATTAGAGCCCTTGTAGGGCCCGGATCGATCCCTCAAGAGAACCTAGTGCACCCCGGTTTAGGTGTCATTAGGGCTCCGGGTTTATGAGTTTATTTTAGGGCTTGGGGTTCGAGGCTGCAGTCTTCAAACTCGTGTTGAGGGCGCGTGCTTCATACTAAAGCCCTATCAACCCTAGTGTAATCGGTGTACTGTAAAAAGGGATATGACCCTAAGAAAGGTACCTTACATTTACCATGGTTTAAGGTATCTTGTTTACTCTAGGTCAACACCAGACCCTCAGCCCTTTTATGGTGTAGCTTTGCAGTGTTTCGGACTTTCGGTGGGGTACGCGTGGTCCAGGGCAATGTAAGGGTTGGAGTGAGGTCCATATTTAGTGAAAATATCGGCTGATAGTCCTTATATATGCATACAACATACATATGTATCCATATGTACATACGCAAATATGGATGAGAACATCCGAGACCCTGTTCGAACTATTGCGCCTCTGGAACCCATGGTGTCGAAGGACCGCATGTTTGATTCCTAAGCCTCTCTGAAGCCAATGCTCTACCGGAGACCATCCCATGGCTACAGAGTATTTTACATAATTACATATAAAGATAGATAGATACGCAAATACATAAACAAATAAACATATAAATTTGGGCAAATATTAGTGTTTGGGGTTTGAGGAAGACCCCGAATCGTTCATCTCCAAACTGACCCTCTTCTCAACAACGCAGTGGGATGTTCAATCAAAAAGAGCCCGCGAATCAAGACTCTAAGTAGCAAAGCCATAAATACTAAGGGACAGAAACTTAAGGTATGCCTATTTCTCAGAACCCTGACCAGGCCCCGCCCCACTCCAAAAAAAGGTTACGATAAACCCCTAAACCCCCAAAAAGGTTGGCTCTCTTCATCAAAAAAGGTTACCCTAAACCCGTAAACCTTCGACCCCTAAACCCAAACCCCCAAAAAAGGTTGGCTCTCTTCATCTTCGGCTGTGTACCCTAAACCCTAAGCCCCTAAGCCCCCAAACCCCCAAAAAAGGTTGGCTCTCTTCATCTTTGACTGTGTACCCTAAACCCCTAAGCCCCCAAACCCCCAAACAAGGTTGGCTCTCTTCATCTTTGGCTGGGTACCCTAAACCCTAAACCCCTAAGCCCCCAAACCCCCAAAAAAGGTTGGCTCTCTTCATCTTTGGCTGTGTACCCTAAACCCTAAACCCCTAAGCCCCCAAACCCCCAAACAAGGTTGGCTCTCTTCATCTTTGGCTGTGTACTCTAAACC
>BGNK01001927.1:7479-69811 GCA_003297005.1 Symbiodinium sp. clade A Y106
TAAGGAAAACAGATCTCGCGCCCATCAGCGGTTCGGCTGATGAGCTGATTCTCAGAGCCCTTGCCCCCTTTCTGCTCACCGCGCCAGTGTTTTCCATCTTTGCCCTTGGAGCCGCCTTTAAAGAGTTTTCCTGGTAATTGGGGGTTCCAAATGAATCGGGGGTTCTGGAAACTTAGCATTTTAACATCATTACCGTGGCCTGGTAATCCGGTGCTCCTACATTCAATGTCAGTGAGCANAAAGAGTTTTCCTGGTAATTGGGGGTTCCAAATGAATCGGGGGTTCTGGAAACTTAGCATTTTAACATCATTACCGTGGCCTGGTAATCCGGTGCTCCTACATTCAATGTCAGTGAGCATTGCACTGAGTCGAGAGGTGGCAGAACTCGCCGCCGCAACCGTGCAGGGGAGAAAAAAAAGAAAGAGAGAGAGAGAGAGAGAGCTGAAGAAGAGAGAGTGTGAGGGAGAGCGAGAGGAAGAGGGAGAGAGAGAGAGAGTGTGTGTGTGTGTCTGTGAGGGAGGGGGAGACAGAGCGAGGGACGAGGACAAAGGACGCCACAGGGCACCCTTAGGCTTCTGGTTTCCTTAAGGATCCCAGGATTTAGGGTTTAGGGTTTAGGGCTGGCATCCGCAGAGAGCCCCGCTTTTTCCAGTTCGGCGAGTCCGAGGCCTTTTTTGAGGCAGCCAAGATCGGAGCGTGCATGGAAGGCTGTGTTGTGTAGTCCACACGTTTTGAATGCCGTGTTGCGGCCAAATTTCAAGGTCAGCAGCGCAGGAGTTTGCCTGACAGCACAGAATCAGAACTGTTTCCCGGTCCCTTGCCTGGCAAATCCTAAGCCCTAAGTCCTACTGTCTGGCGAGCGGCAGCAAATACTAGGTTAAACGGTCAAACAGACTGACGACTTGTAGTTAAAGTTGGTGTGAAACCATGCCCGCCGATGTCACCTGCCTCAGCGACAGTGATGCAGAGTTCCTCGGCTTCCCTACTAGGAGCGAGAGTTTGAATTTTAAAGTGAGTTATGTCTGCCATTTCCAACTATTACTATCAGGCCAATGCAGCAATCATTGCCTTCAGCTGCGACCTCTCAGGCAGTTGACTTTTGAATTCGTGCTTCTTAAAGTAGGGCTTGTGCTTGTCAAAGACAGCCTGCATCCGTGCATTCCGGGCAGGCCACTGGCACAGACTCAGTGGATGCTCCGGGGAAGGCACGATTCCAGCTTAAATTTAGACGTACCTGTCTGTAGAAAAGAACATCACACGTCGGGCAGGCGCTGTGTGCTGCTCGTCAGCGAAAGAAGGAGGCTTGATTATTAGTCGTAAGGCTTGTCAACCATCGAATCTGAACGGCAATCCTTGCATTCTGGGCAGGACCCAGTGGATGCTCCACGTTCTGCTTGTCAGCGAAAGGAGGAGGCACGATTCCAGCCCTTAAGCACTTGACTGTAGAACATCACACGTTGTGCAGGCACCGCGTTCTGCTCGTCAGCGAAAGAAGGAGGTGCAGACTGACGTCCTCTTCGATTTGAAAATTTGCCGAACCCAAAACCCTAAACACCTCGACTCGACATAATAATTACCTTAAAGCCCAAACACTCTATAAATATCAGCTTGACACTGTCACTGTGTGCTGGGCAGGCCACGTGTTGTACTCGTCAGCGAAAGAAGGAGGCCCGACTTTGAATTGGTGTGGTTGGTTGCATGACATTACATTACACGGTTGGGGCCAGGTCTGTGGATATCTTCCTGCCAAGCGTGTCCGAAAGTCTTTCAAGATAAAAGCTTCTCCGTGGCCACGGTCTGCAATGGCGTGGGCGGCAAACAAGCTGGGCCTAAAATTGGCTGCTTTTCGAGTGCACTTGAACTCTGCTCCAGACTTGCAGTTGGAGGTGGTGTCTCAGCATAATAATAATNCACGGTCTGCAATGGCGTGGGCGGCAAACAAGCTGGGCCTAAAATTGGCTGCTTTTCGAGTGCACTTGAACTCTGCTCCAGACTTGCAGTTGGAGGTGGTGTCTCAGCATAATAATAATCAACACACTCCGCCTGTCGTCGTGTGCTTGGGGGATGGAAGATTATTTAATGCGTGTGCGACTTATCCATCCATTAAGGAAGTGCCACCTACTAATGCAATTGACATGACGAAGAAGGGAGCGAAGGTTTTCAGCGGCTACACGGTTATGCGGTCGTGGAGTTCCATCCGAAGCTCNCACGGTCTGCAATGGCGTGGGCGGCAAACAAGCTGGGCCTAAAATTGGCTGCTTTTCGAGTGCACTTGAACTCTGCTCCAGACTTGCAGTTGGAGGTGGTGTCTCAGCATAATAATAATAATAATCAACACACTCCGCCTGTCGTCGTGTGCTTGGGGGATGGAAGATTATTTAATGCGTGCGCGACTTATCCATCCATTAAGGAAGTGCCACCTACTAATGCAATTGACATGACGAAGAAGGGAGCGAAGGTTTTCAGCGGCTACACGGTTATGCGGTCGTGGAGTTCCATCCGAAGCTCNGCGACTTATCCATCCATTAAGGAAGTGCCACCTACTAATGCAATTGACATGACGAAGAAGGGAGCGAAGGTTTTCAGCGGCTACACGGTTATGCGGTCGTGGAGTTCCATCCGAAGCTCAGAATGAACCCGTTGGCAGTCAGTGAGGCCTTTTCAATAATTTCATTTCTTGATTGCTGTCTTTCAGGCTGCTTCGGAGCGACCACGAGAGCTGCATCTGATGACGTGGTGAGTGTCCGTGGCGTTCGAGTGGCTTCAGCAGCAGGTTAAACTCACGTTTTGTCACATCAGTTCACTCGTCACTCTCATGTTAAATGAGGACCTGGCCAACCAGATCAAGTTCTCGAGGATGTATAAAGCACATGCTGCAGATACAAGATCACGCTTCTTGTCGGTGCCCTGTGCCGAGTGGTTTTCTGGTGCCATGGCCATGCCCATGCCTGTTGAATGTGTTTGCTGAGCCTTGCTCGTTTGGTGCTGCAGTGAGTTGATTGAATTACCCTTGAGGACTCCCANGCCCTGTGCCGAGTGGTTTTCTGGTGCCATGGCCATGCCCATGCCTGTTGAATGTGTTTGCTGAGCCTTGCTCGTTTGGTGCTGCAGTGAGTTGATTGAATTACCCTTGAGGACTCCCACTGGATGGACTGGTGCCGTCTGCAGCAGGACCTTCCATGCCATGTTCCCGCTAGTGCGGTCGTTCCGACGACTAGACTTGCCCGTCACCGTCCCGGACCAATCATTGCTGACTGTCTGTCATGGAAGGCCAACAAGGTTCCGGTCATCAGCCTGTTTTCTGGCGTGGCTGGCCTCGACCTGGGGATGTCGAAGCCCCACCCTGAGAGTGAATCTACCGGGTTGTCCCAGACTTCTGCAGTGCTTTGCATGCTTGGCGTGATGTCAGCTGTCACTGCTGCTGTATCTTTGACATTTATTGCTCAAGTCGATTGTTGGAGTGACACTCCAGGTCTGTTGCTATTATGCGACCGAAAGACGACTGAAAGGTTGCCATGTCGGAGGGCTCGCCACAGTCACTGCAGCCCTTGTCCACCAAGGGGGTGAACAGGATCAGGCTCGGGCGGGTGCGTGGTTAGTCAAATCTAAATGTAACAACAATGATAATAATAATGATGCCGATTCATTGCTGCTTTGCATAATATAGTACTAACTGTCCTCATGCAGGCTCCCAGCTGGCACCGTGGTCAAGACATCCTGGAAAAGGAGACAGTGGCAATGGGACTGGGACAAGCTCCTCGCTCTGCTAACCTTAAACCCGTATACACCCTAAAGTTTCCAAAAGTTTAGGGTTTGGCGTTTAGGGATAGGGCCACGGGCTTGGGGCTTAAAGTGCTAAGGTTCTAGGTATGAATATGTTTTTTCTGTGATGATGGCCTGGTTTCAGGAATCAATGGACAGACAACGGCCCGCTGCCACTTCCGCCACCTAAGAGACTTCGTCTTCTGAATGCAAGCGGTCCAGAGACAGAGAAGACGAGCGAGGCCGAGGAGGCTAAAGACGGCGAAGATGCTCAAGAGGCTGAGGTTGGACCGAGAAGCCTGAGCTTGCAGAGCACTGNTCTTCTGAATGCAAGCGGTCCAGAGACAGAGAAGACGAGCGAGGCCGAGGAGGCTAAAGACGGCGAAGATGCTCAAGAGGCTGAGGTTGGACCGAGAAGCCTGAGCTTGCAGAGCACTGCTCGAGGCCGAGGTTCAGGCCACAACGGCAAAGGCCGAGGTGCGGCCAAGTGAAATTTCAAGACAAGGCCCAATGAGAGAAAAATAAAAGTTCCTGTGGGCGTGCATGCTCTTAAAGTCTGGTTATGCAGNGAGGTGCGGCCAAGTGAAATTTCAAGACAAGGCCCAATGAGAGAAAAATAAAAGTTCCTGTGGGCGTGCATGCTCTTAAAGTCTGGTTATGCAGTAAATCCAGTGAGGGGCACTAAGTTGGAAACTCGCGTTGACTTGAGTCTCAGGTTCCTCTGGCCCGTCGAGTATGCAGCAGGGACCGCAGCTGGCACTGGGAGGGCTTTCATTTCAAGTTCCTGTTGCAGACATGACAGACAACCCAGCAGCCTTGAGTACAGCCCACATGCTGCCGGCAATGGGATCTTAGGTCGAGCAGGATCCCTTTGCACGTTCAGTGCTGCTTGCGCGGATGAAGGACGGCCTGCTTCACATGGCGAAGGTTTCTGAGGATGTGTGCCAGTACAATGGCAGACACACAGATGCTGTTGGATGTGGGGGAGGCTTCCCCTGCCAGGCAGGGCTCGAGTGTCTGCGGTTACCACATGTTGCTACCGCAGTTCAGTTTGCCATTTGTCATTCCGAGGGTGTCAGTGTGGCCGGGCATCAAGCTGGAATGCAAGATGCCAGAACCGGCCTCGTTCGGCACGTGTTCAGAATCTGGGACACGTTACAGCCCCAGAGGCGGTCTGGGTGTGTGCAGGGTTTAGGGTTTACACTTTATTTGTTTAGGGTTTCGGGCTGCAGGGTTTAGGGTTTCGTGGGTGTTCAGAACCTCGGGTGTGGTTGTTTGGGGTTTAGGAGTTTAGCGCTTTAGGGTTTGTGGTGCCGCAGTCGTTTTTCAGGCGGCAGTTCCTCTACTTGGAGAATTGTGCCGCAATCCAATCTGCGGAGCCCAACATGCTGCGACTGATGCACTACTTGGTGCAGGACCCGTCGGGACGGTGTTGCAGTGGATCTGAAGAAACTTAGTCGTTAGTAGTTGTGTGGTATCAGTCCAGTCTCAGTATGAGNCCCAACATGCTGCGACTGATGCACTACTTGGTGCAGGACCCGTCGGGACGGTGTTGCAGTGGATCTGAAGAAACTTAGTCGTTAGTAGTTGTGTGGTATCAGTCCAGTCTCAGTATGAGTATGACAGTCGTCTGGCTGGCTGTGCTATCAACAACCATTTGAAATTTGGATCGATACACAACAGCTCAATTTCTCCCTGTTGGGAGTCCAATAATGGTCGAGCTTCTTCTCATTCGTTCGTTCATTTTTAATTGTAAACCCGTCATCTTCTGTTCAGCTGGCAGGATGTCTCACACATGAATTTTCGGCTAGGACTCCTGTCAAAGATGTTTGCGCAAGCCTTTAGATGCAGGAAGTAACAGTATTTGGTCTGCCAAGCAGCGAAAGTTCTCCAACAGCCTCACATTCAATTGATGTTCTCACTCAGTGTCACTGCCATGGCAGGAATGTGGGCACAGGGGGATGACTTTGTATTGGACCCAGATTTCTCTCCGCAACGTCGGATTTGCTGCTCCTTGGCTCAGTTCAGATGTCGTAATGATAATGATGCTGGTAGCTTGGCATGTTGCTCTGGGCACCTCAGAAGGTTTCTGTTCAATTTATTCTGCGAGGCCAGGCGCCGTCGTGTCTTTCTCTGGGCAGTGCTGGATGGGTTCCAGCCTTTCAAGGCTGCTGCGATTTTTATTCCTTTCCCATTGGACCAAATTTAGTCTCAACATGGCAGGATATGGAGCTGGAGCCCTTGCAGTCTTTCATGCAAGCTACGTGGAATGCTCTCAATGCTGTGCCAATCTCGCAATGGCTCGTGCCCAGCCAGTCTCGTGAGGACAAGGAAAGGATTCACTGCTTAGGGAACATCACTGTGCCGGCGTGTGCCGCATTGGGTGGCAACATTTTGGCACGAATGTTGCGCGAGGCTGATTGTTAGTGTTTAATTCGGCTGTACTTCTGCAGCCTGGCTATGCAAGTCAGGGTGATGTCGTGTGGCCGGGAAATGATCTTTGCAAATGGGGTGTGTGCGTGTGTGTCAGGTGGTCAATTGACTGCTGCTGGCCCTGCCAGCTGCTGTGTGCAGTATTATTAGGTTCTACTTAAAGTAGAGTAGTGGCTTACTAAGGGCCGTGGCTCTGGCAGCTGGATTCAATTNTTCTACTTAAAGTAGAGTAGTGGCTTACTAAGGGCCGTGGCTCTGGCAGCTGGATTCAATTACTTTCAGTTTCTTGGCAGCGGCACCCGCCTGCTGTGTTTTGCGACTGATGCTCCAGTGTCGTGAGGCCAAAACCTAAATGAATCTTTGTTTGCAGTGATTGATGCCTGCCCCCAAAACCCCAACGACATGAAGGAGTCTGCGACCGAGCTGTCACTGTGTGTTTGGTTCTGGAGCACNTCAGGTGGTCAATTGACTGCTGCTGGCCCTGCCAGCTGCTGTGTGCAGTATTATTAGGTTCTACTTAAAGTAGAGTAGTGGCTTACTAAGGGCCGTGGCTCTGGCAGCTGGATTCAATTTCTTTCAGTTTCTTGGCAGCGGCACCCGCCTGCTGTGTTTTGCGACTGATGCTCCAGTCTCGTGAGGCCAAAACCTAAATGAATCTTTGTTTGCAGTGATTGATGCCTGCCCCCAAAACCNTCGTGAGGCCAAAACCTAAATGAATCTTTGTTTGCAGTGATTGATGCCTGCCCCCAAAACCCCAACGACATGAAGGAGTCTGCGACCGAGCTGTCACTGTGTGTTTGGTTCTGGAGCACGGCTGCCAGCTGTTCGCCATGATCATGACGATGCTCTGAGTGCTACTCTGTGCCTGCTATGATGCAGAGTAGTTCATCATGGGTTCGGACTGCATGGACTGGATTCTTTGCGCACGTCGTGTGGCTGGAAGCTGTTCTCTGTGAGCTGTCCTGTATAATATCATATCAGATCTGCTATTATTGTCATGCGCACAGTCGGTGCGCCATGTGATGCGAACTGTGCGGCCACTGTGTCCTGAGAAGCTGTCTCTGCTGGAGGCCATATGACAGTAACAACTGTTAAGCGTGAAACCACACTACATTTCATTATGAAATCCTTCTTTACTGCTGCTAGTAAATAATTATGTATTATTAGGTGGTTATTTAGTACTGGTAGTACTAAGTCTACTCGTAGTGCTAATTATTAATGCTACTACTGCTACAAGTACAAGTACTAGTTTGTACTAGCTTAGTACGAGTAGTGCTGCTGTGGCTACCGTAGTTACCATGACTACTACTGTACTGCTGCTGCTACTACTACATACACTACTGTTACTACTACTACTACTACTACTACTACTACGACTGTGGCTATGAGTACGAGTGCGACTAGACTGCAGCCGCTGACAAGCCAGGCCTTGAGCTTGGCCCATGGTGCTGTGGGACATGATGGTGGAGCCTGGCAGAGTGATGAGGTATAGGCCCGCCGAATACCATGCCCAATTATTCTGCTTCTGCTTAAAATAATACTGATTGGCTTCCCGTAACAATGCCAGGCCAAAAAACGGGCGGTATCATCTTCATGCAGGACATTGATGTCCTCACCGAGAGCGAGCCAGAGGCTGCTGCAGATCGGCCATCATGCCAGAAGAGGAAGAGGACGATCCGCAAGAAGAGACCGGACTCCGCAGACCCGCTGGTGCTGCAGAAAATGCTCGCGAAACCATGTGACAAGAAGTGCAAGCGAGATTGCAGAAGCGGCTTTCGGCAACATGCGGCATTCCAGGAACTCTTGAAGTTTAGACAGAAGTGGAAGGGGCTGCACAAGCTCGATCAGGACACGGTGGTGCCTAGCCAAGCAGACTTAAACAGCGGACGTCATGAATTGAATTGTTGTGGGGGTGGTTCCAGCTTCAAACTCCCGGGCGTGCTTCAATTTAGCTCGCCAGTTGCCATGATGATGTTGGCCATCAAGCAGCCACATGAGGTCTTTCAGACCATGCAGAAGTTCCGCGACAAGGCCGTGGAAAACAACTGCCCCACTGAATGGACCTTCCTCGGCCGGCCTGTTTGTTTCCGGTCCTGGCTGCGGCTTCAGAATTTGGGTGCCTGGTTTGATTTAATTAACTCGAAAACTAGTGAGTACAAATAGTTAAGAGTCATAAACTATTTATTAATAGTAGCCAAATATTGTCTGACTGGGACTAAGACTATCCAGTAGCACATTTAACATAGACAATGAACAGCAGCAGCAATGATGGTAAAATAAGCCGAGTACTTGATACTAACTCTGCACAATGAATGTTGAGAGCTTTGTTGATGTCTTTCAAATGATGTTGGTAATCCTGGGGCATGTGAATCCCAATGCAACCTAGGTGGGGGACGAGCAGCCAGACTGTGGAAGGCTGTCTGTTCTGGCAGCTCCGGGCCACCCTGCGACCTCAGGTACCTGAAAAAGGCTGGGGTCGTTGTCTCTGAAAAAGTCGCCAACGTGACAAGCTTCTTGAGCAGAATCTACGAATCTGTGGCAGAGACACTGCCTGACGTTCGAGATGAGTTGGGCGATGTCACTGCAGACGTCCGGGAATATAATTTCCAGCTGGATGCATATGCCATGGCACTCCAGGAGCAGGAGAAGAAGAAGCAGGCCCAACAGTCACATCCCAAAGCTGCAGGTTGTAAGTTTTGAATTTGCAGCATTGCACTGTCCCATTTAATGTGTGGCCTTGCAGGTCGCTGCAGGAGAGAAATCGGAGGACACGGCACACGGCGGGTTGCAGGTCCCAGACTGTTGTTGTAGTTTAGCACTGACATTCAGAACGATTTCGGATTGAATCGCTGGTCTGTGCAGTCCGTTTCCCCAGCGGCAATTTCCTGGAAACGCTTCGTACTGCGTACTTTCTATAATTGTGTGTGTCTCTCTGTGTCTCTGTGTGTGTGTGTGTGCGGCCTGGGCTTCTGCTTGCACCCCGACCCTCTGCAGCCTGGCAGGGCAAGCTCACTGAGAAAGTGAAGCGGTCAACGTTCCGGTCTGTCACCGTGCCGGTGGAAAGAACCCCTGCGGGCGGCGGCCCCGAGCCGCGGTCTCTTCCTCCTGGCCAGATGCTGGAGTACTATGAGCAGTACAAAATGGAGGTTGGGAAGGACGCGGCTGTTGCATTTCCAACTTTCTGGAAGGCGTCCATATGTTTTCATTGTGATCATGTTATCCAAGCTGCGTGCTGTCTTGCACTTGGCAGTATGGGGGGTTAACGGTTGTGGGATTCGGATGACAAGCTAACAGTACTTTACGAAGTAGGTCCGGGGAAAACTCCGGGTGCAATGTCGGTTTTACTTTAAATTCAATATACCTGGGTCTGAAAGCAGGTCTGGAAGCGAGACTGGTCGTTCTTGACGTTTCGACCTGTCAGCCTGCACAAGGAATGTACACAATGCGTGCGCCACAAATCACTTATCCAGGAACTGGGGCAGCACTTGCACGCCCGAGCTGCTGCCCAGAAGCTATACTATTGTCACCTCAGGGCACAATTTCTTGACAGGCATGAATATTGGGCCTGCCGTGGACGGAGCCGTCTGCGAGGCAATGAGATCTGCCTTATTGCTGACGGAATGGATCAGGCGAAATTCAGTGTACCTCGTCACCCGCACATTAGAGCTGCTGCCTTTGATACCTGGATTCGTCCCAAATTGCATNTGCGAGGCAATGAGATCTGCCTTATTGCTGACGGAATGGATCAGGCGAAATTCAGTGTACCTCGTCACCCGCACATTAGAGCTGCTGCCTTTGATACCTGGATTCGTCCCAAATTGCATAGCCCACGGCTACCATGTAATGGTCGGGGTATCAGATGCGGACCTCAAGAAAGATGCAAACACCTCCATAGAGATGCTGAGCCACTCTTTGACAAAATTGTCGCACAGCGGAGTGAAGTTGGATGAAAGCCACATCAACCTCCAATGCGATAATACATCGCGGGAGCTGAAGAATAATGTCTGTCTGCGCTGGGCCGCCAGTCTAGTCAGTGCGGGGATCCTGGGGTCCTTCACACTGAGTGCACTCCGTACTGGCCACAGCCACGAAGACATTGATCAATTCCATGGCTCACTTGCAAAGTTTTTGGTTCGGTGCCGAATCGTGGAAACGGCCCAGGACTATGTGGACAAGATCCACTCGNCGAAGACATTGATCAATTCCATGGCTCACTTGCAAAGTTTTTGGTTCGGTGCCGAATCGTGGAAACGGCCCAGGACTATGTGGACAAGATCCACTCGTGGCTGCAAACCGTTCCACGTCCATTTGAGGCCCAGCGAGTCTGTTTGAAGATAGACCAGACTCGCGATTGGCCGCTTGCCTAACATCCCCAACAGCTCCACCCTCTAAGCACGACTTTTAGGCTGTTGCAGTCAGCACCAGACCATTGAGTNCAGCGAGTCTGTTTGAAGATAGACCAGACTCGCGATTGGCCGCTTGCCTAACATCCCCAACAGCTCCACCCTCTAAGCACGACTTTTAGGCTGTTGCAGTCAGCACCAGACCATTGAGTTGTACTCCTTCAATTAATGGTCTGTCTGCAGGAAAGGATTCCACTTGGTGGGTGTGCCTGTCTCATTGGCTGGAATCGGAGGACCTGGCGCCCCACACGTTTTTCGATTGGAGAGACGGTGTGCAACGGGTTTGACAGACGCGGACATCACTGATGTCTTTTGGAAGACGGTTCCGCCGCACGCCCATGATGTGATCTTGAGGCCCAGCCCAAGGGGTGGCGAGGGAGTTCACCATCACTCTAAACGTGCGTTTTTTAACCATCTTTCATTTTAAACATTCTGAGACTGAAGTCTCATCTGTCTTCCGCTAGGTCCACAGTCTAGTATTTGGGGTGGTTGTTTTGGAATTAAGGGGATCGAAGGGATGACGTTAAAGGCATTGTGCATGATTTTTCTGGATTATCCTGGTTGTGTTCCTCATTGCTTGGAGGACAAAGTTCTGGATGGCGGACAAGACATTCCAGCGGTGCTTCCGCTACTATCCGCGGCGCCTGGCTCTGGAATTATTGCCCCGTGGCATTCCTGGAGGCACGAGATGCGGCATGCAAGGCTTCTCTTACTAGGTAGGCNCGCGGCGCCTGGCTCTGGAATTATTGCCCCGTGGCATTCCTGGAGGCACGAGATGCGGCATGCAAGGCTTCTCTTACTAGGTAGGCTAATCCATGGCGCCTGCCCTGTTGTGCACAGTTCTGGCCGAGAAGAAGGCCATTGATGAGGAGTATCGCAAGCACACTCTGAAGCACATTCAAATTCTGCGGGACCAGTTCTCCTTTGAGCGAGCTGCGGACTACTTGCAGCAGTGGGTGACTNCGCGGCGCCTGGCTCTGGAATTATTGCCCCGTGGCATTCCTGGAGGCACGAGATGCGGCATGCAAGGCTTCTCTTACTAGGTAGGCTAATCCATGGCGCCTGCCCTGTTGTGCACAGTTATGGCCGAGAAGAAGGCCATTGATGAGGAGTATCGCAAGCACACTCTGAAGCACATTCAAATTCTGCGGGACCAGTTCTCCTTTGAGNTGGCCGAGAAGAAGGCCATTGATGAGGAGTATCGCAAGCACACTCTGAAGCACATTCAAATTCTGCGGGACCAGTTCTCCTTTGAGCGAGCTGCGGACTACTTGCAGCAGTGGGTGACTGGGGTCTTGCCGCCAAGCCCTCTGCTGGACGTGAGTGTGTGATTTGGCGACATCAAGCACCTCATAAATTACATTTTTTGTTGCTGTAGCAGATGTAACATCTGCAAGACGAACCACAGCACTCCGGCAGACTTGAGAGGGATTCAAACATGGGCTCGGGCCTGCAGTTGCAGGTGCCAAATTGGCGGTGCCAGTGGTCCACCAAGAATCCAGCTACCACGACCCTTGGCCGCTGCGCCAGTGGATCCGCTGCCGAATCCTCTGAGGCGGAAAGCATGACGAATTTCTGAAGTAGATCTGAGTCTGGTGGTCCTGAATGCCCGCATTCCCCTATTATTCTGTGCCTAAATTAAAGCTGAGCATCCCTGAAAGAGTTTGCCAGTTACGCTTGACAGGCTGAAGCGGCCGGATGACCATTTGAAAGACACGCAGAAGTACAAAGGCTTGGCGTTGAAAGCTGTGGTGTATCGCGCTGCGGCCGCAGCCTGGGCAGAGGGAGTTCCGTGGGAGGATGCTTTGCAAATCTCCAATCGTGCGATCAACGCTGGGCGTGGTGCGGCGGCCGCCAAGGGGTGTGGACGTGGTCGGGCAGCCGGCAAGGGACGTGGACGTGGTCATGCTCCTGGGCCAGCTGTGGCCACGGAGTGTTCCCTACCTGCACGGTTTGTGTTTGTTGTTGTTGTTGCTGTTGTTGCTGTTGTTGCTGTTGTTGTTGTTGTTGTCGTTGTGCCTGTTGTTGTTGTGGTTGTTGTTGTGGTTGTGGTTGTGGTTGTGGTTGTTGTTGTTGTGGTTGTTGTTGTTGTTGTTGCTGCTGTTGTTGTTGTTGCTGTTGTTGTTGTTGCTGTTGTTCTTGTTCGTGTTCTTGTTGATGTCCGTGTTCTTGTTCTTGTTGTTGCTGCTGTTGTTGTTGTGGTTCTTGCACGTAGAGAACGATGATTAATTCTGGAACGAGTGCTGGGGCCAGCAGCACGACTGCCAGCTGACTTGGTCAGGAGCACAAACATCGGCGGCCCCGGCGCTGCGGGCTTGCCTGGGCAGCCCTTTTGCGTGTGCCTGGGGTACTACAAGGGGGGCTAGGGCAAATAGCGGGGTCAATCTGTTTTCAGGTGCTGGGCGTCAAGATTTCAGGGGGTTCCTGGTGTCTGTGTGTGTGTGTGGCGCACCACGAATTCGACGTTGTTTTTTGCACGAAAATTAGGGTGCGGCATGGACATTTAGGGGGGCCCGCCCCCATGGTGTGGTAGGTCTGCAGATTCAGATTTCCGAGACGACAGCAGCTTCAACAGTAACACGTCTGCATTCCAGGGGTTCTTTNTAGGGTGCGGCATGGACATTTAGGGGGGCCCGCCCCCATGGTGTGGTAGGTCTGCAGATTCAGATTTCCGAGACGACAGCAGCTTCAACAGTAACACGTCTGCATTCCAGGGGTTCTTTGCTCATGGATCCCAGGTCGTAGAGCATGTTCTTGGAGCCTAACAGCATGTTGTGCTAAAAACTAATTGATGTGAAAAATCACAGCAAAACAGGAATTTGTGTTGAATCCCACCTGGGATTCCANCTGCCCCCCGGCCCTGCTTGCAAACCGATGTGCGGATTCCCTGGAGTACTCCTGGCAGGGTGCTACGGGAAAGGTAGCACCAATCTGTTTTCAAGTGCTGCACCTCAAGATTTCGCGTGGCTCCCTGCTGTGTGTGGCGCACCACGAATTCGACGTTGTTTTTTGCACGAAATTTAGGGTGCGGCATGGACATTTAGGGGGGCCCGCCCCCATGGTGTGGTATGTCTGCAGATTTCCGAGACGACAGCAGCTTCAACAGTAACACGTCTGCATTCCAGGGGTTCTTTAAACTTTGCTGATGGATCCCAGGTCGTAGAGCATGTTCTTGGAGCCTAACAGCATGTTGTGCTAAAAACTAATTGATGTGAAAAATCACAGCAAAACAGGAATTTGTGTTGAATCCCACCTGGGATTCCACACACTTTCGGGCTGCCCCCCGGCCCTGCTTGCAAACCGATGTGCGGATTCCCTGGAGTACTCCTGGCAGGGTGCTACGGGAAAGGTAGCACCAATCTGTTTTCAAGTGCTGCACCTCAAGATTTCGCGTGNCCACCTGGGATTCCACACACTTTCGGGCTGCCCCCCGGCCCTGCTTGCTACGGGAAAGGTAGGACCAATCTGTTTTCAAGTGCTGCACCTCAAGATTTCGCGTGGCTCCCTGCTGTGTGCGGCGCACCACGAATTCGACGTTGTTTTTTGCACGAAATTTAGGGTGCGGCATGGACATTTAGGGGGGCCCGCCCCCATGGTGTGGTAAGTCTGCAGATTTCTGAGACGACAGCAGCATTCAACACAAACAGGGCCGCATCTTCAGGGGTTCTTTCGTGATNGGGTGCGGCATGGACATTTAGGGGGGCCCGCCCCCATGGTGTGGTAAGTCTGCAGATTTCTGAGACGACAGCAGCATTCAACACAAACAGGGCCGCATCTTCAGGGGTTCTTTCGTGATGAATCCCAGGTCTGATTCATCACAAAGCGTGTCCTTGGAGGCCAACAGCATGATATGTAAAAAACTCATTGATGTCAAGAATCACAGCCAAGCAGGCTTTTGTGTTGAATCCCACCTGGGATTCATCACAAATGCAGGGTCTCCGGAGGTGTCTTCAAAGTGTTGAATCCTAGGTGGGATTCAACACTTTTGGGTGGCATCTCCAAAGTGATGAATCCTAGGTGGGATTCAACACTTTTGGCTGGCATCTCAAAAGTGTTGAATCCTAGCACCCTAAGTTGTGAAAACCGTGGCATCTCCAAAGTGATGAATCCTAGGTGGGATTCAACACTTTTGGCTGGCATCTCAAAAGTGTTGAATCCTAGGTGGGATTCAACACTTTTGGCTGACATCTCCAAATCAAAGTGTCGAATCCTAGGTGGGATTCAACACTTTTGGCTGGCATCTCCAAAGTGTTAGAATCCTAGGTGGGATTCAACACTTTTGGCTGGCATCTCCAAAGTGTTGAATCCTAGGTGGGATTCAACACTTTTGGCTGGCATCTCCAAAGTGTTGAATCCCACCTAGGATTCAACACTTTTGAGATGCCAGCAAAAGTGTTGAATCCTGGGTNGGATTCAACACTTTTGAGATGCCAGCAAAAAGTGTTGAATCCTGGGTGGGCTTCAACAGAAAAGTGTTGAATCCCACCTAGGATTCAACACTTTTGAGATGCCAGCCAAAAAAGTGTTGAATCCTGGGTGGGCTTCAACAGAAACGTGTTGAATCCCACCTAGGATTCTACACTTTTGAGGTGCCAGCCAAAAAGTGTTGAATCCTGGGTGGGCTTCAACAGAAAAGTGTTGAATCCCACCTTGGATTCAACACTTTTGAGATGCCAGCAAAAAGTGTTGAATCCTGGGTGGGCTTCAACAGAAAAGTGTTGAATCCCACCTAGGATTCAACACTTTTGAGATGCCAGCAAAAAGTGTTGAATCCTGGGTGGGCTTCAACAGAAAAGTGTTGAATCCCACCTAGGATTCAACACTTTTGAGATGCCAGCAAAAAGTGTTGAATCCTGGGTTGAACCACACCTAGGATCGGACACGACACTTTCTGAGATGTCAGCAGCATCAATCCTCTCCTCGGACTCTCAAGATTATTGAGTCCTGGGTGGGATTCAACACTTTTCTTTTCAACAAGTGCCGAAGCAACAGAAACAGGTTCCACACCATGCATGCTGGGGTTTTAACTGATGGTGGCACAGCAGGCTGGACAACAGAACTCTGAGATTCTGTGTGTTGATGTACTGATTCTCAGAGAAACAAGTTCAAGATGATCCTTCATGTCCCGTGTGCAGCACAACGTGAGACTGACACTCACATCAGGGTTTTCCTCAGACTTGTGTTATCTTCGAGACTTTGAGTCTGAAGCATTTGCCAGAGATCCGGGGTCCATTCCATGTCAGTTGTTGTTCCTAGCTGGCTAGCGATTTGATGTCCTGAAGTTTAGGCTCCTGGGGTAATACTAAGCTGCCAAACAACGCTCCTGCCAGGCTGCGTGGCTCATCTTCAGAGGCGACGTCTTGGATTTCGAATCTCACCGGGCATGCCGAAGCTGGCCAAGTGTGCAGGCCACGAATTCACAGTAGTGCTGCTCCAGAAGTCGAAACCTACTTCATAGATAGAGCGTTATGATGATGGTGAATTCCAGGCACCTGTCACTGTGGTCCTTTAGCTTTGTGACCGGNTTCTCTCAAGAAGGCTTCACTTGTGGTGTCAAAAATTGTGACGGATTACTGCGTGATGTTGCATGACCTGAGTAGGTCCATCCAATGCCAATTAGGACGGCTTGACTTGTTGTTCCCTTTGACCATGACAGCTGTGACGCCTCTCATTGGGTTAGACACTGACGTTTTCGTGGTGGCCCCGACCGTGATGGCGCCCACCAAAAGGAAGAGTGGGGGGGGTGGGGGTGGGGCCGGTTCCGGGAAGACTCCAAAGAAGTCTCCCTCGTCGACCGCGGACAGCAGCAAGCTGCTTGCCTGCCCGCACGCCGCGCAGCTCACCGACTGGTGCCTCCCACGTGTTAGGCAGTTGTTGCTTTGAAACCTGCTGCTCATGGAATCGGAAGTGTATAGTCAGTGATGACATGTCATACTCAGGTACTGGAAAACTGTGATCCCCAGTGGCTCCCCAGACCTGTTCCTCAGCAAGAAGTTTCCGAGCAAGGACAGAGGATAGTTTTAAAGACTTTGAGGTGATGTTATTTGTAACTGGTAGTGTCTGATGGTGTCTGCAGACAGAATCAGGATGCTCAGATGGAGTTTGCTGCGTGGATCAATGATTACTGCCCGCCTGCGGGTTCGTGCAGCTCCCAGCATCAGCATCAATGCCAGGAGTCACTTTGTGTGTGTCAATGCCCGACAAGCTTGGCTTGCTCACGATAGCTCTGTAAGCCTTGCCTAAGGAAGACGTATGCATGCAGCATGGACGCTGGGCCGGCTCTTTTGAGGCCCTGGATGATGGCCTGGCGGTCCGATGCTGGGGTGTCGGGCATGATAGATCCCGATATTGGCCATATGCTCTTGGAGCTCTATGTCACCGAAGGGCCCCGTGGTGCTTATCATGAACACTTGCAGTTGTACTATCATGTAGTACTTGTCANTCACCGAAGGGCCCCGTGGTGCTTATCATGAACACTTGCAGTTGTACTATCATGTAGTACTTGTCACAATAATAAGCATCAATGGGATTAATGTCTCAGAACATTTGAATAATTATTTTGTCAAAGGACAGGGTTTTCGTTTTGTGGTAATTGGGGGTTTAGGGGTTTTGAGTTTGGTTTGGGGGTTAAGTACACTGCAATCATAGCCCCCTAGAATAAAGACTCTCTGCCTGANTTTTGTCAAAGGACAGGGTTTTCGTTTTGTGGTAATTGGGGGTTTAGGGGTTTTGAGTTTGGTTTGGGGGTTAAGTACACTGCAATCATAGCCCCCTAGAATAAAGACTCTCTGCCTGACTTATTAAGTAGTAAACCCTAGAACCAAACCTCACAAGCCTTCTAATAAGCCTAATTAATAACTCCGCCCGAGCTCACTTTACATCTTCTTCTCTTGACAACAGCTCAGGTTCCTTACGAACCCGGATTTGCCAGGCGTGGAGAAAATATCATGCACAAAAGTGCCGAGCGAGTATCTTGATGCTGAGTCAGTGGAGCTGCCGCCCTTGTTGGAGGGCAGTGTCTTGGCTCTTTCGATGAAATCACGGGTGAGGTCTGCTTTGTTGCAGCCGTGCAAAAGATACTATGTGCTCGCATTCCCGCCAGATGGCCTGCTACCTCCGTTCTCGGTTGGATACATCAAGGGGTGGCGCCGAAGCCTCATGCTCCTCGTGACTTTGGCTGGAATCCGGGAGTTGGAAATCCAGCCCGAGATGATTGGCCATGAAATTCTCGTGGCATGCTTGCACTAAGGGCATTCTGCAAGAGCTTTGACTGATTTTCAGAGAGTTTCATATCATGTGACGAGGCATCCTTTGGAACCATTTATGGATCTTTCGGAGCATTTCGGGATCTGCGATCCAAAGTAATGGCGTCAAGAGGCTGGTGGTGTGGGTCGGTGCAACAATAAATAGAATTCATGAGGGAGTCGACAGTCGTGGTTAGTTATTATACTAACTAATCGTCTAAAGTATCAGATGTTGCTGTTAACGTCATGCAGATGATTGCTTTGCACTGGTCGCTGAATCTTTCGCTGCTTACAAGTCTCACCTGACTTGTCAGGCGTGTCCTTGGTGCAGGCGGCGACAAGGCGACCCCCAAACTGTTTCAACTTTTTGAGGCAGTATGAGATTCTTCAGAGGGCAGGAGGGCCCATGCAAGTGGACCGGCACTTCGAGGACCCCGCACTTTGCTTGTCGTGAGAATGCAGCTCAGTTCTCATTATGACATTGAGAGGACTGGGGCTCTGCCAGTGCCATCGCGAAGGCCTTTTCCATCGGCAAGAGCGAATCAGCAGCCGTGGCACAGCTGGTGCAGCACATGCATGGGGATGTGCGGGCTGCTCTGACAAGCGCTGTCAGACAGCGTGGAATGCCCAAGCTGGTGTTGCACGAGACACTAGCAAAGGAAACTTTCGCAGAAGGGTGGAGCTCAGGGACAGGCCAGCTGGAGAGTTGGCGAGACATCCTTTGCAATGTGCCCGGGAACCCGCAGATCGAGACTCTGCCTGCAGCCACTGCAGTGTGATGTCGTGTCATGTTGGATTCGGATTGAAGTGAGCCGTGCTCTCGAGGCATTGCTCTTGGTGCAACGAATGAACTTTGATTATGACAACACCCCGCCGACCATGAGAAAGGCCATGTGCAATCATTGTGATATGCTTCAGATTCAGAAAGCAACAGGTACAGCCATCGTCTATGTTTAGATTCTTTTTTTACACAGGCTTGATTGGAGCTCGCCCGGCCAATTTCCCTCGCAGCACATCGCACTCAAACCTTGAACCCCCTGCGGCAGGCACTCTCTACGAAGGAGACACAGCAGCGGCATGCTTGCTGTGGAGGCTTCCTGCATTGGCTGCATCTTTTGGAGATGGAGGCCCCAGCGAAGGACTACGACACCATGGCCACCCAGCTGAAGCAGCAGTTCATGTACGGCTACATGGACGGTGACATTGTGCACACTCTGGAGACGGAAGTGCCACCAGGAGAGCTGGCTGCAGTGTCCGCTTTCAGGCCGGATGTATCTGGGCTGGGTGCTTTGAATTGTTATTGGCGAAGTCCTAGCCTGCTTCCCTTCATTCGTGAGGCCCTTTGCCGTTCAGATCCAGAAGGCACAGCAGAGTGAGAAGGATGAAGAGGCAGCTCGTTTGGCCGAGAACGTGCGAGCCGCCACCTTCACCCAGCTGTCATCTGCAATCACTGCAGACATGGCGACCTTGCAAAGCAGGGCGCCAACGAAAGAGGCAGCGTCTGCGGAGCAGGCCCGCGATCTCAAGTATGTCCGCGAGCGGCAGATGTGGCTTGCATTGGGTCGACTGAGCAGAAGAACTTTCAAGCCAGTATTAAATTAGTTACTGAGGGTTGAGGGCCTTGGGTTTAGGATTTATAGTTTAGTTTTTTTGAGTTAGCCCTTGAAGTAGAAGTCACTGCTCAGTTGCTTGGGGTCACAGGAGCACGACGAGAGGACATCACTTGGGATTTCACGTGCGGTTTATGTTGCAGGGTTCAGGTTTGAAAGGAGACATAATAAATTTTATGATTGTTATTCAATGTTCAGCTGGTTCTATAGCTTAGCTTTGTCAGGAAGGGCCAAGAGTTTGTGGAGACCTGGATGGCCAAACACTGCTGTATCATTCAGCTCCCGGAGAGCTTGGACTGCAGCGGCGGCACGGTGTTTCCGACCTACCTCAGGCACATGGAGCAGTTTCGCGGCGTGGCTGGGAAGGTGCAGCTTGACAACTTCAGTGCAGAAGGCATAATAAATCATGTTTTAAGTGATTTCTTGTGTTGATTCTGAAAGGAATATGTTAGTTCTCTTATTATGATATGGTGGCCCAGCCAGGAAGCTTACTGACTAGCTGCCATAAAACTACTACCTACTAGCTACTACCTACTACTTACTCAGTATTATTAACTACTAAGTACTATTTAGTCACTACGAACAACTACTACGAGTACTAGTACTAGTACTTAGACTAGTACAAATTCAATACTAATACAAGTTCTACTACACTACTACTACTGCTACTACTACTNACTAAGTACTATTTAGTCACTACGAACAACTACTACGAGTACTAGTACTAGTACTTAGACTAGTACAAATTCAATACTAATACAAGTTCTACTACACTACTACTACTGCTACTACTACTTACTACTACTACCACTACCACTACTACTACTACTAGTGCTACTAGTACTACTAGTACTACTAGTACTACTACTACTACTACTACTAGTACTACTACTACTACTACTACTGCTACTCCTGCTACTACTACTACTAGTAGTAGTAGTAGTAGTAGTAGCAGTAGTACTACTACTACTACTACTACTACTACTGCTACTACTACGAGGTACGTGCTTTGCGGCCTCGACTTCACGGTGATGCCCGCGAATGCTACCTACGTCCGAACCTCCATCGAGATGCTGGCCGCCGTTCTAGNCTATTTAGTCACTACGAACAACTACTACGAGTACTAGTACTAGTACTTAGACTAGTACAAATTCAATACTAATACAAGTTCTACTACACTACTACTACTGCTACTACTACTACTACTACCACTACTACTACTACTACTACTACTAGTGCTACTAGTACTACTAGTACTACTAGTACTACTACTACTACTACTACTAGTACTACTACTACTACTACTACTACTACTACTACTACTGCTACTCCTGCTACTACTACTATACTAGTAGTAGTAGTAGTAGTAGTAGTAGTAGTAGTAGTAGTAGCAGTAGTAGTAGTACTACTACTACTACTGCTACTACTACGAGGTACGTGCTTTGCGGCCTCGACTTCACGGTGATGCCCGCGAATGCTACCTACGTCCGAACCTCCATCGAGATGCTGGCCGCCGTNTACTACTACTACTACTGCTACTACTACGAGGTACGTGCTTTGCGGCCTCGACTTCACGGTGATGCCCGCGAATGCTACCTACGTCCGAACCTCCATCGAGATGCTGGCCGCCGTTCTAGCATCCTCGAGCGGCAATGCAGCCCACATCCAGTTGACAATGCCTCAGAGATCCATCCAAAGCACCACTGTGCTGAAGCACAGGCGCACTGTCGAGGACTTGCTGCTGAAAAGCAAGTTGGTGCCAGACATGCACACCAGCCTTTTGTTCGAGCGCCCGGAGTCATCTCAGAATGACCGCCGAAGCCTGACACAGACCTGCATCCTGAGCACCTTTCAGAGTTTTAGTGAGCCAGCCTTCCTGGCAAGCACGCCGGCCATCGAGAGTCGACTTGGCCCCTTCCCACTCATCAAGGTGGCCAACATGTTGGGCTGTGATGAGGACTCAAGGCCGGGTCCTGGCACTCGGGTTGAACAGTGCCTTGGGCTGACACTGAGTCTGAGACCATCTGCAAATAACAGAGTTACTCTAGGGCATTCGTTGTCTCCGTCACAGTCACACTCAGGAAGGGCGTGCCATTGCATGGGCTGGTGTTGGATGCCTACTTTAAAGACTTCGGGCTCCAGGAAGATGATCGGGCTATCTTCTTTGACATGGTGCCGAACAGGCAGGACAGATTCAGCCAGTGCAACTTCAACCCCAAACCCTGAACCTTAAACCCGACAGCCAGGCAGTGTGAGTTTGCAAGGGCGGCCGTGGCGAAGCTGCTGGAAGGCAATGCAGCTCCGCAGGTTCACTATGTGGGCCTCTTCCGACCGGACCAATATGCGGATGTCAAGCCACAGCTCTCTGAGATGATCTACAAGTGGTGGGACGACAGTGCCGAAGCCCCGCCCAAAACTCGACCAGCTGATGCGGCAACGCCTGTGTTGCCGCCATTGAGCCTGGAGATCCTGGCCGTCGCCGCAGATCAGCCAGTCTGGCCTCAGAGCCTGGACTCAAAGTTTGAGGACGGCACGGAGGACACATGCTGAGTACAGTAACAGCAGGTCATGCAGCCATCATAAGGTGGCAACCACATCTGAATCTTTGAGAGTGCACCCGGAGCGTTTAAACCCATATTGTCGCCAGGAGAAGAAGAACTTGATGAAGCTGAAGAAAGAATTCCTTGCGAAGTACCCCGCTCGGGATCCAATCGCTGTTGCACCGTCGAGCGGCCGTGGTGCTGGGTCGGGAAACCCTTCTCGGCCTCGGGTGGCAGGCCTTTGCGATTTCAGCCGTGATGGGGAGCCCCTGGACGTCCGCAGAGAGATCCATTTGCCTCCTGTATCCATGTCAAGCCTAGCTGTTGAGAAGCTCCTTGGCTGGATTGAGCTCTCCTGTCTCTGCTGAAATAGAAACTAAAACCATGTAACGTGTAGTAGGTTTGGTCCATCAGCAAGGCTGGGAATGGTGCAAGGAAAAGCCACGAAGCCCGCCATCATCATCGACAGCCATTACCAAGTTTGGTTGGGCAATGTTAACGACACAGAGTTGGAAGTGACGGCGGGAGATTTGTTTGGGTTTGGAACCGGCACCTATGGAGAGCAGGCCTTGGTGCGATGCTGGACATGTTTAGATTAGACGTTTCAGATTCAGATTCAGACAGTGACAGTGATGGTGTGTCATGACAGACAATGAATGTCAATGTTGTGCACACGTCCTGCCCTTCAGGAAATGTCGCCCTTGAAAACGGTGGCGTACCATGGCGAGTGACGTCGGACAAGGACTTCATCTCCATGGACAAGAAGACCCCCGAGCCCTTGTGCCAGGTGCTTCGGAACCAAGCCGTGAACCACGGGCTGGCCAGTGTGGAGGTTGATTGTCACAGCGTGACTCCGCAGGTGGAACCTGCTGCTGCATGCCTGGCTAGTTGTTCTGCTAGGGTTGGTTGCTGTGCTAAATTAAAAGCTCCTTCCGTGGACAGTCCCCAAGCATTCGAGGCTGGCGGTGGTGAGAGTGAGCCGATCTCCTTTCGATTTGATGTGGCACCCTCGGCGAGCTTGAAGACACACCTCTTCAAGCCCCACCCAGTGGAGTCTGCTGATAAAGACAATCTCCGGACTGGCTCGATCGGGGCGGTCTTCCACAACCAGTATGCCCGGATCATCAACAACAAACGAGCCTGTGTGGTGTGGGAGGCCTGACAGATTTAATAAGGGAAGTGCGATTTAATGCAGATCGTTCTCTCTCAGCTTGATATGACAGTCCAGGCGATCATTACAAATTCTCCAGCCAAGTTGATGCCAGTGAAGCCAAAGGTATATTTGCTTGCCACGGTGCGAATTGCCGCACAGTCGTGGGTGAATCTGTCACAGTGACAATAATTGTCGTTGTGCGATGCTGCCAGCCCAGCATGAAGTAGACACCAGACATTTGACGAATGCTTTTGAGGAAGCAGGTGCTNTGCCGCACAGTCGTGGGTGAATCTGTCACAGTGACAATAATTGTCGTTGTGCGATGCTGCCAGCCCAGCATGAAGTAGACACCAGACATTTGACGAATGCTTTTGAGGAAGCAGGTGCTACTGTTACTTCAAACTTTTGCGAGGCTCACGCCGGCCTGCCAGGGAACCCCAAGATATGGATGACTTGAGACTTGTAGCAGAGAGGCCCACTTAGAGCCNTGCCGCACAGTCGTGGGTGAATCTGTCACAGTGACAATAATTGTCGTTGTGCGATGCTGCCAGCCCAGCATGAAGTAGACACCAGACATTTGACGAATGCTTTTGAGGAAGCAGGTGCTTCAAACTTTTGCGAGGCTCACGCCGGCCTGCCAGGGAACCCCAAGATATGGATGACTTGAGACTTGTAGCAGAGAGGCCCACTTAGAGCCTTAGAGCCTTAGAGAAGTAGGCCGATCGACGTAGTACCCTGTCTGCTGGCATGAAAGTTTTGATGCTGGAGCCATTCCATTGGCCTCCTGATGCTGGCAGTTCGAGACATTGTGATCCTGACAAAATCGTCGTACGAAACCTCTTGTGAGGTGCGGGATCATGCCGTGTGTGTCGCCTGTAGAATGAGCCAGCTATCCTCCTTTGTTTCTGCACCGGGCGGCTGCCCGAATAATATCCGAGTCTGAGTTGACGGATTGACTACCGGTCGCTGGTTGATGCTGCTAGGGAATGACAGTCCCCTTGCTCAGCATCATTGCTTGCATCGATCATGCCTGGCATATTGGCGCCCGTGACAGCAGTGACAGACAGTTCGGACGAGGACCGTGTTTCAGCGCAAGGCTTTAGGATGCAGGCTCGGAGGGTTCTGCAAATTATGCCCGTTATTATACAGACTGGCAGGATGGCGGGCAAGCTGCTGGTTCTTCTACAGATCCTGCACCGAAGAGAACAGCAATATCAAAGATGAAAAGGCCTGCGGCTGCCCAGAAAAAGCCAGCCCAAAAGAAGCAGAAGAAAGAAGAAGAAGTAGAAGAAGCTTCACAACCGGAGTTCGCCGAAAGTGACAAGGAGTTGGATGATTCGGTCATGGAGGCTGGAGAATCAGAAGAGCAGGAGGAGGATTTTGAAGAACCAGATACCGAGGAACAGCCGCCCGCGAAGAAGGCTGCAAAGAAGGCTGCTAAGCCAAAGGTTGAGGCAAAGAATCGTGCCGCACCAAAGGCTGAGGCAAAGAATCGTGCCACACCAAAGGCTGAGAAGAAGCCTGTCACACCAAAGGCTGAGACAAAGAAGCCCGTCACATCAAAGGCTGAGACAAAGAAGCCTGTCACAGCAAAGGCTGAGACAAGGAAGCCTGCCTTAAAGGCCAAGTCACAGTTTGCCAAGGGAAAGACTGAAGCAAAGCCAGAGGCTGCAACAACGAATGATCCTGAGCCTGATGTTGTTGAGAACCCGCCAGCCGCAAAAAAGAAGCCCGCTGCCGCAATGTCAGCGTGCGCAAGGCTAAGGGCAGAAGCAAAGAGAGCAGCGGCCAAGGCGAAGTTGGATCCCAGTGGCCGTTCCTCGTCCAGAAGTATTCCGATTGTGTCTCGCTTGTCGTGCCCCTAAATCCGAAACCGCAGACCCTAATCCCTAACACCCTAAAGCCCTAAAGCTTTGAATTGTTCCTCGATGCGATGATTGCTGGAGGCAAAGTGACCAACCCGTACTACTATGCGAACAACAATTCCTACGGCATCAGAGTGGATGGGGCCGAGGTAATGAGAGTTCCACGGCAGACAGAGTCATTCACTGTTACTGTTGCCGTGTCCTTGTCATGTTTTTTAGCCTCTGACAAACCCAACCAAGGTTGGTGGTATGTACCATGACAAGGAGAGCAGCTTGGAGATTGCAGAAACTCGGCAGCCTTCCAGTCCTGAATGCTGTGCCTGCGCGGCTTGGGTTTGGAGTGTCTCTGTCAGTCTTGCTATTTGTTGATTTTCGACTCAGAAACTGGCAGCTGCCGAGCTTCGCAAGGGCACATCAATTTCAGAGGTGAAGCTGATGGTAGTCCCTTGGCTTGTTGAAGTGTAGTATGGGTCGTCGACTTGACATGTCCGAGCTTTTCTCAGTATTATTGTACTTGTTGTCAACAGTTGAAGCTTTTTAATAGCTGAGTCGACGATGCTCCAAAGTGCGCTCCAGAAGATTTTGGACAAGACCCCGAGCGAGGCCGAGGCCGCGAATGCGATGGCAGAGCAGCTGACACAGGAGCAGGCAGAGTGCATTGACGGCATTGATGGCGAAGGCGCGGAGGAAGAGCCAGATGAGCCTGAGAATGCAGAGTCAGAGGGCAATGATGATGGTCCTGTGGACATAGAGTCATAGAGTCCTGTGACCCGCTGCCTTGAAAGCAGAGCTGCTCATGGAGCACGGGGAAAACGTTGGCACTTCCTATAAAGACAGTATTTGAACGATGAACCTTTATTCCGTGATCCATATTTGATCGGTCCCTTTGAGAATCATCGGCCCATACTTTCGGCACAATTGTTGTTTGCATGTCTATCAGTCATGTCATACATATTATTTGGGCAACATGTTTGACAATTGATTGCTCTTAAATTATTGTTAGTATCTGTGATAGGTCCGGTCCACACAGCACTTGGGCAATATCAAACATTTATTATCATTCATTGTCTGTCATGTGATAGATTCAGATTCCGGTCCACATAATATTTGGGCAATATTTTTGCTTGAATTTATTATCAGTCATGTCATAGATTCCGGCCCACATAACATGTGGGCAATATTTTTGATTGCATGTATCGGTCATGTCAGATTCCGGCCCACATAACATTTGGGCAATATTTTGATTGCATTTATCAGTCGTGTCATAGATTCCGGCCCACATAACATTTGGGCAATAATACTGTATGTTCGTGAAGCCGAACACTTCGAAAACCTTGATGATGTCGGCAATTCCTATCAAGGAAGACAATCCGGTCCATCAAATCAGAATCGGTGGATTGCTCACCCTAAACCCCTAATGCCTTCGAACTAAAACCCCGATGGCGTCGGCGCACTTTCTATCCAGGAAGAGGAATCGGCGTCAAAGCGGCGGATTGCTCCATATGATGTCAGCACTTCCAGCCCTAAACCTTAGACCCTCATGAAGTCGGTAAACCACCAAAGCGGCGGATTGCTCACACAAAATCCCTTAAATCTCCTAAACCCGTAAGCCCTGAATTTTAGACCCTAAATGACGTCGGCACTTCCTATCAAGGAATCGGAAGAGGAAGAATTCAGAAGTCGCCAAGTGGTGGATTGCTCGCCCCAAACCCCTAAAGACAGACAGACAAGAGGAGTGAACAATTTCGGCTCGAAAACAAACATCGATCTCTCTCTCTCTCTCTCGTCGACTCTCTCTTCTTATTTTTCCTCCAGGGTTGTGACGGCGAGTTGCCACGTCTTGTCTCAGAATCAGAAGTGACACTGCAGCAGTGGTGGCATGTTCAGTGCTGATTGATTGTTGGAGTCCCCGGATTTCTAGGCCACGGTAATGATGTTAAAATGTTAAGTTTCTAGAACCCCCGATTCATTTGGAACCCCCAATTACCAGGAAAATTCTTTNAGTGCTGATTGATTGTTGGAGTCCCCGGATTTCTAGGCCACGGTAATGATGTTAAAATGTTAAGTTTCTAGAACCCCCGATTCATTTGGAACCCCCAATTACCAGGAAAATTCTTTCTTCGTGTTATGCTTATGTCTGTACACTGCAAAGCTGTGGCCTATGTCTTCGCTCACTTAGCCATCACAGCAGCAATCAAAAAAAACACAAAGTCGGTTCGCAGGACCTCGGAGGGAACATGGAACTTGTTACGGATAAGAATGGGCCAGACATAGCGAGCAAGGCGGGAAGGGTTTGTTACTGCTAAGTGGACCACCTATGACTCGGAAGTACGGTTTGATACCGATATGGGTGGTCCAGAAAAGCCACCAAAACCCGGAAGTACGATATGTTACGGATAAGAGCGTACCAGAACGAGCCACCAGGAACCAGGAGTAGGAATTGGAAACGTATGGGTGGGCCAGAAAGAAGCACCAAGACTTTGAAGTACGATGAGCCGCCAAGAGGCGGGAGTTTGATAAGAGTGGGCCAGAAAGAGCCACTAAGACGCGGGAGTACTTTGTTACGGATAAGCCTGGCCAAGAAAAAGCCAGCAAGGGAGTATGATTTGTTACGGATAAGAGTGGGCCAGAAAAAGACACCAAGACCGAAGAAATTTTGTGACGGATAAGAGTGGGCCAAAAAGAACCACCAAGACAAGGGAGTACGGGATTACGATTTGTTGCGGATAAGAAAGGGCCAGAAAAAGCCACAAGAACCCGGGGAGGACGATTTGTAATGGACAAGCATGGACCAGAACGACCAAGCAGCACGGTTTGCTACGGAAATGAGTGGGTGATAAAAACTCACCAAGACCCGCGAGTACAATTTGTTACGGATAAGAATGGGCTAGACTACAGCCAGCAAGACCTGGGAGACGATTTGTTACAGATAAGAGTGTGCCAGAAAGACCCACCAAGACCCATGAGTACAATTTGTGACGGATAAGAGGGGGCTAGACAGACCCACCAAGACACGGCAGTACGATTTGTTACGGGTAAGAGTCCACCAAGACCCGGGAGTACGATTTGTTACGGATGAGAGTGGGCTAGAAAGAGCCACCAAGAGCCGGGAGTACGATTTGTTACGGATTAGAGGGGCCAGAAAGAGCTGCCAAGACCCGGGAGTACGATTTGTTGCTGATAAGAATGAACCTGAAAAAGCCACCAAAACCCGGGAGTACGATTCGTTAGGGATGAGATACGATTCGTTGCGGATAAGAGTGGGTTAAAAAAAACCACCAAGACCCGCGAACACGATTTTTTACGGGTCAGAGTACGGTTCGTTAGGGGGGAAGAGTAGGCCAGAAAGAGCGACCAGGGCGTACAATTTGATCCGGATACGAGTGGGCCAGATAGAGCCGCCAAGACCCGAGAATACGATTTGTTACGGGTAAGAGTGGGCCAGGAAAAGCCTCGAAGACCTGGGGGTATTATTTGTTACGGATAAGAGTGGGCCAGAAAGAGCAGCCACCAAGACCCGGGAGTAAGATGTGTTACGGATAAGAGTGGTCTAGAAAGAGCCACCAAGACCCGGGATTACGATTCGTTACAGTAAGAGTGAACTAGAAAGACCCACCAAGACCCGTGAGTACGATATGTTAGGGTTAAGAGTGGGCCAGGAGTACGATTTGTTACGGATAAGAGTGGGCCAGAAAGAGCCACCAAGACGCGGGAATGCCATTTGTGACGGATATGAATGAGCCAGAAAGAGCCACCAAGACCCAGGGGTACGATTCGTTACGAAGCCACCAAGACCCGGGGAGTACGATTTGTTACGGACAGGAGTGGGCCAGGAAGAGCCAGAAAGAGCCGCAAGAACCGGGAGTACGATGTGTTACGGATAAGTATGGGCCAGAGAGATCCACCAAGACTCGGGAATACGACTTGTTACGGATAAGAGTGGGCCAGAAAGAGCCGTACTACGACTTGTTACGGATAAGAATGGGCCAGACAGAGCCAGCAAGACAAGCGGGTACGATTTGATATTGATAAGAGGGGGACACCAAGAACCGGGAGTACGATTTGAAACGGATAAGAGTGGGCCACAAAGAGCCACCAAGACCCAGGAGTACGATTTGATACGGATATGGGTGGGCCAGAAAGAGTTACCAAGACTTTGGAGTACGATTTGTTACGGATGAGAGTGTGCCAGAACGAGCCACCAAGAACCGGGGGTACGATTTGTTACGGATAAGAGTGAGCCAGAAATAACCACCAACACCCGGGACCAAAACCGGGAGTATGATTTGCTAGTGGGCTAGAAAGAGCCACCAATACCCTGAAGAAATTTCGTTACGGATAAGAGTGGGCCAAACTGAACCACCAAGACAGGGGAGTACGATTTGATGCCGATAAGAGTGGGCAGGAAAGACCCACCAAGAACCGGGAGTACAATGTGATGCAGATAAGAGTGAGCCAGAAAGAACCACCAATATCCGGGAGTACGATTTGATGCGGGTAAAGAGTGGGCCAGAAACAGCCAGCAAGACAAGCGGGTACGATTTGTCATGGATAAGAGTGTGCCAGAAAAAGCCGCCAAGACCCGGGACTATGTTTTGCTACAGATAAGAGTGGGCCAGAAACAGCCACTAAGACCCGGGAGTACGATTTGTTACGGGTAAGAGTGGGCCAGAAAGAGCCATCAAGACCCGATAGCACGATTTGTTACGGATAAGAGTGGGCCAGAAAGAGCCACCAAGACTTTGGAGTACGATTTGTTACCGACAAGAGTGGGCCAGGAAAAGCCACCAAGACCCTGGAGTACGATTGGTAATATTTGTTACGGGTAAGAGTGGACTAGAAAGAGCCACCAAGACCTGGGAGTACGATTGGTGCGGGATAAGAGTGGGCCAGAAAGAGCCACCAAGAACCGGGAGTACTCTTGTCTTACGGACAAGAGTACGATTAGTTACGGATAAGAGTGGGCCAGAAAGAACCAACCACCAAGACCTGGGAGTACGATTTGTTTCAGATAAGAGTAGGCCAGAAAATGCCGCCAAGACCCGGGAGTACGATTTGGTGCTGTTAAGAGTGGGCCAGAAAGAGCCAGCAAGACAAGCGGGTACGATTTGTTATGGATAAGAGTGGGCCAGAAAGAACCACCAAGACCCGGGACTACGATTGGCGACGGATAAGAGTGGGCCAGAAAGAGCCACCAAGTCCCGGGAGTACGATTGGTTACGGGTAAGAGTGGGCCAGAATGAGCCACCAAGACCCGGGAGTACGATTTGGTACGGATAAGAGTGGCCCAGAAAGAGCCATTAAGACCCGGGAGTACGATCTGTTACCGACAAGAATGGGCCAGAAAGACCCACCAAGACCCGGGGGTACGATTGGTTATGGATAAGAGTGGGCTAGAAAGAACCACCAAGACCCGGGACTACGATTTGTTACGGATAAGAGTGGGCCAGAAAGAAAGAGATACCACGACGGTGAGTACGATGTGTTACAGATAAGAGTGGGCCAGAAGGAGCCACAAAGACCCGGGAGTACCATTTGTTACGGATACGAGTGGGCCAGAAAGAGCCACCAAGACCCGGGAGTATGATTTGTTACGGGTCAGAGTACGTATTGTTACGAGCAAGACTGGGCCAGAAAGAGCCACCAAGACAGGGGAGTACGATTTGCTACGGATAAGAGTGTGCTAGACAGAGCCGCCAAGACCCGGGACTACGATTTGTTACGGAAAAGAGTGGGCCGCCAGCAGGAGCCACCAAGACACGGGAGTACGATATGTTACGGATAAGAGTGGGCTAGACAGACCCACCAAGACACGGGAGTACGATTTGTTACGGGTAAGAGTGGGCCAGAAAGAGCCACCAAGACCCGGGAGTACGATTTGTTACGGATAAGAGTGGGCTAGAAAGAGCAGAGCCACCAAGAACCGGGAGTACAATTTGGCGCAGGTAAGAGTGGGCCAGAAAGAGCCACCAAAACAGGGGAGTACGATTTGTTGCGGATAAGGGTGGGCCAGAAGAGCCGCCAAGACCCGGGACTACGATTTGTTACGGAAAAGAGTGGGCCGCCAGCAGGAGCCACCAAGACACGGGAGTACGATATGTTACGGATAAGGGTGGGCAAGAAGGAGCCACCAAGACCCGGAAATACGATTTGTTACGGATAAGAGTGGGCCAGAAAGTGCCACCAAGACCCGGAAATACGATTTGTTACGGATAAGAGTGGGCCAGAGAAAACCACCAAGACGGATAAGAGTGGGCAAGAAAGAGCCACAAAAACCCGCAAGTTTCATTGGTTACGGATAAGCGTGGGCCAGAAAGAGCCACCAAGACCCGGTACTACGGTTCGTTACGGAAAAGAGTGTGCCAGATCGAGCCAGCAAGAACCGGGAGTACGATTTGCTGCGGATACGAGTGGGCCAGACAGAGCCAGCAAGACCGGAGTACGATTTGTTACGGATACGAGTGGGCCAGAAAGAGCCACCAAGACACGGAGTACGACAAGAGTGGGCCAGACAGAGCCACCAAGACCCGAGACTACGATTTGTCACTGATAGGAGTGGGCAGAAAGAAGCAACACGAGCAGGTGGTACGCTTTGGTGCGGATGAGACTGGGCCAGAAAGAGCCACCAAGACCCGGGAGGAGACCCGGGAGAACGATTGGTTACGGATAGGAGTAGGCCAGAAAGAGCTACAAGACCCGGGAATACCATGTGTTACGGGTAAGAGTGGGCCAGAAAGAGCCACCAAGACCCGGCAATACGATTTGTTACGGATAAACGTGGGACAGAAAGAACAACCAAGACCAAGTAGTACGATTTGTTAAGGATAAGAGTGGGCCAGAAAGAGCCACCAAGACCCGGGAGTACGATTTGTTACGGATAAGAGTGGGCCAGAAAGGGCCACCAAGACCCGGGAGTATGATTTGCTACGGAAAGGAGTGGGCCCGAAGTAGCCACCAAGACCCGGGAATACGATTTGTTACGGATAAGAGTGGGCCAGAAAGAGCCACCAAGAATCGGGAGTAGGATTTGTTACGGCTAAGACTGGGCCAGAAAGAGCCACCAAGACCGGGGAGTACGATTTGTTACGGAAAAGAGTGGGCCAGAAAGAGCCACCAAGACCCGGGAGTACGATTTGTTACGGATAAGAGTGGACCACAAAAGAAAGAGCCACCAAGACACGGGAGTACGATTTGTTACGGATAAGAGTGGGCCTGGAAGAGCCGCCAAGACGCTGGAGTACGATTTGTTACGGATAAGAATGGGCCAGGAAGACCCACCAAAACCTGGGAGTACGATTTGTTACGGATAAGAGTGGGCCAGAAAGATCCACCAAGACCGGGGAATACGATTTGTTGCGGATAAGTGGGCCAGAAAGAGCCACCAAGACCCGGGAGTAGACCCGGGAGTACGATTTGTTACGGATAGGAGTAGGCCAGAAAGAGCCACCAAGACCTGGGAGTACGACTTGTTACGGATAGGAGTGGGCCAGAAAGAGCCACCAAGACCAGGCAATACAATTTGTTACAGATAAGAGTGGGCCCGAAAGACCCACCAATACCCGGGAGTACGATTTGTTACGGATGAGAGTGGGCCAGACAGAGCCACCAAGACCCCGGAGTACGATATGTTACGGATAAGAGTGGGCCAGACAGGGCCAACAAGACCCGGGAGTACGCTTTGTTACAGATAAACGTGGGACAGAAAGAACCACCAAGACCCAGTAGTACGATATGCTACGGATAAGAGTTGGCCAGAAAGAGACACCAAGAAGGGGAGTACGATTTGTTACAGATAAGAGCAGGCCAGAGAGAGCCACAAAGACTCGGGGGGATACGAGTGGGCCAGAAAGAGCCACCAAGACCCGGGAGTACGATTTGTTACGGATAAGAGCGGGCCAGAAAGAAACACCAAGACGGGGATTACGATTTGTTACAGATAAGAGCGGGACAGAGAATACGAGTGGGCCAGAAAGAGCCACCAAGACTCGGTAGTACGATTTGTTACGGAAAAGAGTGTGCCAGAACGAGCCAGCAAGAACCGGGAGTAGGATTTGTTACGGTTAATAGTGGGCCAGGCAGAGGCAGCAAGACCCCGGAGTACGATTTGTTACGGAAAAGAGTGGGCCAGAAGGAGCCACCAACACCCGGGAGTACAATTTGTTACGGATAAGAGTGGGCCAGAAAGAGCCACCAAGACCCGGGAGTACGATTTGTTACGGATACGGCTGGGCAAGAAAGAGCCACCAAGACCTTGGAGTTCGATTTGTTACGGATAAGCGTGGGCCAGAAAGAGCCACCAAGACCCATGACAGATCTGCCACTTTCCAGCGTGTCGTACCCGCGCTCAGGAAGGTCTTCGGCACGTCTCAAACGCCATACGAACCGAGGAGTCTGTGTCGCCTTCGCCTTCATTAGCAGATCCTCGTCCTCAGATGACTTGCTCTGCATATGCACTGCTGGAAGCCCCGCTGACTGGCTTTGGTTTTGCATTGCAGGTTTCCAACCTGACCAACCGCTTCGCCCACTGCGAGACTGTTTCCCGGCCGCCGCTTTTCCTTTCCCAAACCTTTCGTCGCTTTCATGGCTTTCATCGCCTTAATATTGCCACGGGTCTTCATGGCTTTCTTAGCCTTCGAAATGCTGCCACAGGGTTCTGCGGCCTTCATGGCCTTCATCGCCGGACCGTTGCCACCGGATTTAGCGGCCTTCATTCTCATCTACTTCATGGCTGACAGCCGAACAAGTGCTGCCAAAGTGGCGGGCTGCCAGGCGGCCTTGAACCAATTTTGTCATGTCTCGTTTCGGCACATGTATGGATGCATGCACAGGGTTTGCTATAGCACGTGCACATGCGAGTATAGGGCGTGCGCCGGGCGTGCATGTGTGCACGCGCTGGGCGCGGACATGTGCACCGTAGATATCTACATGTAAACATATCATATCATCTAACTTATTTTTTTGTCACATATGATTTATGATTTGAATGTTGTATGACATATGCACATAAAAAACAACATGCATAGTATTAATGGAAATTACTGTTTAACCATATACCTATGTCATCCTATATGTACATCATGTGTCTATATATGTTTACCGTTTATCGTATTTGTAGCAATAGAAAAAACCTCATGTATGTCTATATGTACCGATATACATATATATATATATGTATATGTATGTGTATATGTATATGTATATGTATGTATGAGCATGTATGAGCTTAGATAAAGAAATAATATCAGTTTTGTCGTCTTAAAATTAATTCCTGAATTCTCTTATATATATATATATATATTCATTCAATACTCGCTCTACGGGTGCGCGCGCCGGGCACGCATGCATGCGCCATGCGCGCTCGCGCGCGCTGGGCGCGCACATGCACACGAGAGGTATATATGTCTACATATCATATCATTCAACTTAGTTTATACATCAAACGTGACTGATTTATATGATATATGATATATCATCTCTTGAAATGATGCATAGTATTAATGTAAGTTACCACTGTGTGGACATATGAATGTATGCATACATATATATATACGCACATATCTGTCTTTCATGTAGCTACATATATAATTAGTTAAAAGTATTTCCAATATGTTTAATGTAAATGAACTATATATATATATATACAGATAGATAGAAGTATAAAACTAAATAGTAAATAGTAAATAGTAAATATAGTAATAGTAATAGTACTAGTAATAGTCGTAGTAGTAGTAGTAGTGGTGCTACCGCTACTGGTACTGCTACNACATAGTATACAAAGTAGCTTTTACTGATGTAGCCTCATGCTTCATGTGTACAATATATATATATATAAGTCATATATATGTACAGCTATATATGTTTTTATTTATACATACTTTTAACCAATATATAGCATATATATATACATACATATGTATATACATATATATGTCTAAATCTAAATAGATAAACAGTGATAAATTGCTCCCGTGCGCGCGCCGGGCGCGCATGCGTGCGTCATTCTTGGCAGCAGATGGTCCGTGGCAAATCCGAAAAGCAGTGATTAGGTCATAAGCACTTCTAAGTCCAGCAAGAGATGACGGCTAACAAACCGTAACCTCACAAAAACATGCCGGGTGGTCAACACTGCAAGACTTCTAATGCGCCATTTCAGTTGCAGCTAATAGGGCATGACGGTTATCAAATTCAAAAGCTCTGGAAAATATGGGGATGATAAGTTTTAAAAAGACCTNTGATGCTGATTAGTCATTTCAGCGAAGTCACAAGCGAAATAATAGGTGGCAACCCCAGAGGCTCTGAACATGCGACTTGATTTCAAGAATCTGAGTCTCTACTGGTTTGTCACCTATTTTGTATTCAGTATAATACAGAGAGTAGAAGAGCGTAGATAGGTTTCAGAAAGATCCGTAATCGCAATTGCGCTTCATAATTGGCGATGAGCCAATACTCCTGCAAAATAATGCAAAGTGCATAAAATCCACCTATTCTACTCGAAAAACACGGGCCTGCATTCCGTTACACACTCTATATATATATATACGCACATATCTGTCTTTCATATAGCTATATATATAACTAGTTAAAAGTATTTCCAATATGTTTAATGTAAATGAACTATATATATATATATACAGATAGATAGAAGTATAAAACTAAATAGAGAAATAGTAATAACCAGTAATAATTTCTATCCTACTCACTTAATTCTCTGATATATAACTTCATTAAATACTTACTCCACCACCGGGCGCGCACATGTGCACCGTAGGCATGTGATTATGTATAGATATCATATCATTAGACTTTTAACATATTGGCATATAGTTTATATGAAATGTTATATATGTAAGTATAACATAGTATACAAAGTAGCTTTTACTGATGTAGCCTCATGCTTCATGTGTACAATATATATATATATAAGTCATATATATGTACAGCTATATATGTTTTTATTTATACATACTTTTAACNACATAGTATACAAAGTAGCTTTTACTGATGTAGCCTCATGCTTCATGTGTACAATATATATATATATAAGTCATATATATGTACAGCTATATATGTTTTTATTTATACATACTTTTAACTAATATATAGCATATATATATATACATACATATGTATATATATATGTCTAAACCTAAATAGATAAACAGTGATAAATTGCTCCCGTGCGCGCGCCGGGCGCATGCGTGCGTGCCCAGGGCGAGCTTGCGTGCGCGCTCCGGGCGCGCATGTGTGCACGTATATGTGTATTTATATATGTGCACATATATATCTAAATCTATATCTATATGTCCTAGCGATGAAATTAACTGGCTGACACCCGAACCGCAACAACCATCATTGGGGCCATGGCTGGCAGCCGAAACCGCAGACAACACACTGGCTGCCAGCCGAACAAATTTGACATTCCAAGTCTAAACCCTAAACCCTAATGCTTAATAAAGGTATATAATCTCGATAACAGGATATGTAAGTTTCAATTTTCTTAGAATTCCTGCGATAACGCAGCTGGCAACCATTGCGTGCTTCCACGAACCGTTGCGCTACCTTTCTTGCGAGTGCCTCGACCAGACTCTGCGATCGACTCTTCCGAGCTGCTGAGCAGGATAGCATCTTTCGTTATTTCGGCATGGTCTTCATTGCAAATTAAATCGTTGAACCAGCCTTCCGCCCGTAGTTTCACTTGCTGGCACTGCTGGCCCGCGGCTTTCGGTGCCCTGGCCTATCTTGCTATCCTGATGGATATAGGGCAGCGACGTGCGGGCGCGTCGGATACTCGTCTCGCCGCTCGCACAAGGTCTGCCAAGGCTTCAATCTCCTCGTCAGATATAAAACTGGGACGGCAGCGGACTCACACTCCCGAATTGATATTCCGAATGGGGAACGCAAGGCTAAAAGGTACTGGATGGCTGTTGCTATCAACTCACCATGCGTCCTATATCTTTTCAAGAATGTATTATGAAATTACGATATTATTTTGTACGTACAGCCTGTATATCCTGCAACTTACAACTTGCAACTCTTGGGACATAGAACTAGATTCGAGTAAATCTTTATAGGCTGCTAAAGCTCGATATTCTCTGCTCTCCACAGCACAGCCGAGGGCCTCACAACATTTGAATGAGTCAAAATCAAAATAATATAGTCCTTGGGTCTTTGATTCTTGGTCTGTCAGGCTTTATCTAGATAGTTTAAATCTAGTTTTAGTCGGGCTGGCTTCCGTCTCCCATATAATATGACTCATGGCTCTCACTCATAAATATAGGATTTAGGGCACAGGCTCGATTCAATTCATTTCGGGGTCGCCCTCCGCCCCTCCACCAAGCCCGAAAAGACACAACGAACCCATGACATGTGCCGACCCTTGCGACTCGTGACGAAAATTGGGTCTTGCGATAATTATAATATCAGTGCGGCAGCGATATCAGAATATCCGTGCTATCATAATTCATATCAATAATATCAATCATTTGAATTATTCGATCTCAAATCATACGATTTTGCTGCATGAGTTTGACCCAGTTTGCCAAGTTGAATCATCTGAATCTCTGTATTTCCGGTTTTCTCAATTTCTATATTTTAGAATATTGATTTTTCAATATCTGCTGCTTTGTTCTGACGTTCTTCATTTCTAAATATCTGAATTTCTATATTTTTCTGATTTTCTTTCTTTTTGACTATCTGAATTTCTGCATTTTCGAATTTATGAATTTCTGCATTTCTTGAATGTACGAGTTGTATGTATTTCTGAGTTTCTATTTATCTGATTTTCTGAGTATGCGTATTTCTGCATTAGATGGGCTCTTGAACATCTGAATTTCTACATGGTATTATTTCTGAGGATCATTTGTTTGACTTCCAGAATAGGAGCTTTTATAGCGTTTGTATTCGCCCAATATCATCTTCAGAGAGCTCTATAAAATGCGATGCGAACTTCAAGGACCTTCTCGTCCAGAAAACTCTAAATTTTTTTTCAGAATATTCTACCAGATATTCTATGAAATATACGATAAATTTCATTTCCTTCCATTTTCAGAAAATTCTCAAACCTTTTTCTAGCTAGAATATTCTATGAAATACGATGCGCCCATAAAAATCCCTTCGCCTCCAGGAACGTCCTGCTATTTTCAAAATATCATTAAATACACGTTCAAAATCCCCTCCCATCTCTAGAAGATACTAATAATTCTCTATCTGTAGAATATCTTAATCGATATGACCCATATTTCAAAATCCTCCATTTGAAATAACTTCTTCTAGAAGAAGCTATAGAATATGATGCCCGCGTCTCATCGAAACAAGTATTCTTCAGAAGATCCTCTAGATAATCTCTTCATTATGCTATCTATATATTCCAGAATCTCCTACCTCCAGAAGATTTCAATCGTTGCCTTCAGAATATGTATTCTATAAGAGCAAGTTCGCATAATGTCCCTGCTTTTTAGAAAAACCTAAGCATCCTTTCTATAGAAGAATCTATGCAATACGAGAAAGAACCTTAAAGAGAAAATAAAAGCGAGAGAGAGAGAGAGAGAAAGATATAGAGAAAGAAAGATAAAGTCATGTATAATGCTCGAGGAGAAGAAGAAAAAATTTCAATTATTCTCATGCGATATATAAGAATCTCCAATCATATATATCTCTATATATGGCTATATATTAATATATATATATATATATAGACATATTTCGTGGCTACTTTACTTATTCAATATTTTGATAAATTTCTAATTTACTCATACTGCGTTCCTTATCCCAACACCTCGACAAAGCATTAATTTAGATATTTAAAATTTCTATTCGCCAGAGATGATGATAATGAAAAAACAATCAATGAAAACCAATATCCCAAATAAAGAATGAAAACTTGATTGTTTCAATTTATTTGGTTCTGACCGAAGGTATCTAAAAAAGTAAAATACAAGATGTTTCTAAATATTAAGTTAAACCGATAGATTCAAAAAAAACTATTCAATAGCAGTCGCCATTCCCCGTGTTCGTATCAATCTCATCAAGGCTGGATACGGAAGCCACTGCGGGCCGTAAGGCTGGTCAATGGCCCAGGTGCAGCCCTTCTCAGCAAACCAACGTAGGCCACGCAGTTCTCGCAGAAGAGCGGGTAGCCTGTGCACGATCTCCGGCTCCTCGTGGATAAGCTCGCCGGAGGGCCTATCCAGATCAACGCCCCGAGGCTGCCCCTGCTGAAGGGCCGCCCTCTCCGGCGCTATCCGGCCATCGCTAGCCATGGCTGTCCACTGGGCTTCATTGTAGTGCCCAGCCCCTAGCCTCCTATCCAGTGGGTGGTCCACCCCCTCCCATTCTTGCCTCCAGCGCTTGATCTTCTCGCTCCGTTCGCCTTGCAACAGCGACTTCCTCGTTCGTCTCGAGGAGACTGGGGCACGGACCCCGGATGCAGTAGACCTGGACGATGTCCAGGATGGCATTCTGCCTATGCTGCATGAGACTGGCAATGAGCTGGCGGCTGGCCCAGAGCTGCGTGCCATAGATATCGCCGCAAATGTGGCTGCACTTGTACTTTCCAACGTCCGAGCCGCCACGGATCACAGAAGGCAGTGTAGCTGTGCTAACCTGGCCAGGGGTGCTAACTCTAAAGGCTCGCAACAGGCTCCCTTCGCGAAGCGTAAAGGTTGTCCGACCGCTTGAGCCATATTGAACGTGCCCCAGCCAAAAGCCTCTGTGGTCAGCCGGGTCCCAATTCCCGGGCCTCGCAGCTAACGTCACACATGACAGCAACGAGGTAGGCGGTAGGGTTTTCACCTGTCCGCGAGGTGAAAGGAGTCTCTCGGACCTCGGTCTGGGTTTCGAAACTAGCGGATGGCGTCATCGCCTGTGCACCAGANTCTCTCGGACCTCGGTCTGGGTTTCGAAACTAGCGGATGGCGTCATCGCCTGTGCACCAGAATTCGCAATCGAGCGTTCGCAAGTTGGCCTTTCGCAGGGCATGCAACAGGGTATTTCGTACTCAAACAAGTCAGCCATATCGGCATGGAGCTCTGACGCCTGACTATGCCACCCACACCGCTGTCTGAACGCAGACCCCGAGGTGGCACCCACAGCAGGCCCTTACGCATGCTGTCATGGAATGCTGGGCACCTAGGCGTACAGCAATGGGCAGAGGTTAAGGCTTGGCTGCACACGGGAGCCTCGGACTCTTGTGATCTCCTGGAGACACACTGGAATGGGACAGCCGAATTCACGGTCGAGGGCTGGCAATGCGTCAGCTCGGCCAAAAAGGGTGCACCCAGAGCACCTAAATTTAAAGCTAAGCCCCGACAACGTCGGAAGCCACAACAACCTGCACCGCAGGAGGAAACAGCAACGACTGTAGAAGCACAGGTCGACACAAGTAGGGCGGACGGAGTCATGCTTCTTCTCTCACCTGCTATAGATAAGAAGACGATTCGATGGAAAGAGCACCTCAAAGGCCGCCTAATTCAGGCTTCCTTCTCCTGGCACGGAGCCCGAGTCCATGTCTTGGTCGCTTACCAGCACGTATTCTCAGAAAAGTGTACACCAAAACAAGGAGGACAGGGCCAAATTACTGGGCTCATTGGCCTCGGCGCTACGCGCCATCCCCGCCAGGGACACGCTGTTGCTGGCGGGCGTCTTCAACGCCCAGCTGCATGCCAGCCAGAACTTGGTAGGCCGCTCCAGCACTCCCAGGGAAAATACGGGGGTCAGGACGAATCCTTCCAAAGGTTTGTGGAGTCCCACAGACTGACGGCGCTCAATACAGGGAGCAGCGGTCGTGGTCACACCTATGTGCAGGGCGACGCACGAACTCAAATAGATTACATCTTCACCTTCCCCAACTCGTCCCGAGGGCAAGCGAAGCAAGCCAAGCCAGCCCCTCAGTTGGGATTGGGTGGGTGGAAGAAGGGAGGNAGGGCGACGCACGAACTCAAATAGATTACATCTTCACCTTCCCCAACTCGTCCCGAGGGCAAGCGAAGCAAGCCAAGCCAGCCCCTCAGTTGGGATTGGGTGGGTGGAAGAAGGGAGGGTATATCCCAATTCTTGCGGCGGTACGGCCAGTCCGGCATTGGAATCTCCGCAAAGAATCGCGCAATCCTCCTTCGTATTGCGCCTCCTCTCTGGAGGCGGCGGTCAGGGCTCATAGCCCGCAGGCACAAGCCATGCAAACCTGGGTGGACTCACAGTTGCAGTCCACAGCCCTACCCCCAGACTCCATTAATAATGTGTTGATGCAAGGCGCGGCGAGGTTCTTTCCTAAGAGAGTAAGCACTGTCAAGCCTATCAATGCCAAACACAGAGCCACTCTGAGGATGTGGCAACGCTTGCAGCACATCAATGCGAACACGGCATCCTCTACCCTTACAGATGCGGACTCCTCGCTACTTAAGGAGGACCTGGCCACTTGGCACAGGCAGGCGGTCACCCTTGCACGAAAGCAGCGAGCCCGGGAATTCCAGGACGAAGTGGAAGAAGCTTGCAGACAAGGCGACGCCTACCTGGCCCACAAAACCCTGCGGAAGCTCCGCCCATGGCAGCCCCAAACACGGGCACAGCTGCAAAGCTCGGAGGGCTCGCTCCTCACGCCACAGGAAGAGTTGACCATGCTGGAAACACATGTCACTAAGATCTTTGCAAAATACCCACAGCTGAACCGCACAGTTCACTCGCTACCAGACATCTCAGGTACGCTACTTGGCAAACACATAGGCAGTATCCGCCCACACAAGGCAGTACCCACTGGGTCCGCCCCGGCAGCCGCCTGGAACCTGTGTGCTCCTTCAGCTGGAGCCAGCCTGGCTGCGCACCTGAGCTCACAGGCAGGGCACCACCCATGCCCGGCCACGGAGGCACTCGAAGCACCGCTTAAGGATGCAGACAAGGCTCGAGCAGCCAAAGTGATCCCTTGCCCCAGGGAGGCCCGTAGGGCCCACAAGGGGCCGCAGACAGCACGAGCAGACGCGCACACAACAACAGCAGCAACCACACTTTCGCAGATTGCGCCACCAGTCTTTAGATCTAGGACATATTGTGGCTTTTGCTTTTTCACAGTTTCCACATCCTTTTGGTTTCACCATACTTACAGTAAGTCACACTTACCATGGAGATGCCCGCGCAAGCAATGGAAGCAGCTCTTCCTGGCCCGCTCCAACTGCGCCCACTGAAGGAGCCGGCGATGCAGCGACGCAACCTCCGGCAGGAATAACCCCCGTAGTGGACCCTACAATTACCCAAAGCACTCCTATAGGACCCAACTTGAGCCTNCCCACTGAAGGAGCCGGCGATGCAGCGACGCAACCTCCGGCAGGAATAACCCCCGTAGTGGACCCTACAATTACCCAAAGCACTCCTATAGGACCCAACTTGAGCCTACAGAGCTTGCAGGATGGTACTTATCGTTTGGTCTCAGAAAACTCAACGCAAGTCATTGATAAGACTATGTATGATTCCCTCTACCAACAATACCTTACCCAGCGCACTAGATCTATTGATAGCTCCATGAGAGGAGGCCTTAGCCACCATAGTAGGCAGACAGCTTTCTCCGACGAGGATACGATTCACTGGGGCGACTTGGACCCACAACTAGCAGCACGCCTCCAATCGGACCCAGCAGCCCTTAGAACTTGGAAGCTCATGCGCAAGCCAGCAAAGCAAGCCCGCCTAGACTCTAGTACCGCGCAGTTCGCTATGCCAACCGACGTCCCAGAACAACAAGTAGCCACAGGCTCGCAGGACCCGCCTAATATCACTACTAACAACCTTAAAACAGCCATTGAGGAATACCACAACCAGTTTGTNGAACAACAAGTAGCCACAGGCTCGCAGGACCCGCCTAATATCACTACTAACAACCTTAAAACAGCCATTGAGGAATACCACAACCAGTTTGTCAACCCTGCCCTACAGGAACTTCACTCCCAGCTCCAATACCAGTTGCAGTCCCAACACAAAACCCTAGCGGCCGCCCAGGCTATCACAGGCTTCTCTGAACAGTCAGTAGCCACAGAGATGCACAAGCGCAGTGTTATTGTACACGGGCTCCCTCTTTTCGTTTCGAAGAAAGCCATTGATGACAATTTGTGGTACTTGCTTGGATTGGCGTTGTGTTGGGGCAGCCATCTGAGCAATCTTAAAGAAGCGCCTTTTTTGGATTTGGCCCTGCCCAAGCTCGACCCCACGTTGCAGGCGAACTGTTTGCGGCGGAAGAAAATTCTGTTGCTGGTCAAGAAAATTCAGCCTGCCACGCGAACACGCAACGGAGGACAAACCTCGGCTAAGTGAAAACCCAAGCCCGCTTGAAGGCCCAGACTCCTCACACTCTGCCAGCCCATGTATTTGCAGACAGTCTGAATTCTTGTTAGCCTTGATCTACTTGCTGATGATCAATGTGGATGATCACCTGCTGCAGCTGCAGGGATCCGCAAGGCCTGCAAACAACGTCTGCTTGCAAAAGCTTTCTCTGTGCGCAGCATCCACCATGCGTCCATGTCCGGGCTTACTACAAAAACATCGCAGTTCCCTTTGCACTTCCCTGCTGAGTTCCATTATTCGTGGGATTGCTCGCGTATGCGCTTCGCTATGCTATCCTGCATCGTGATTTGCTGATGCATCTCATCCACATGTGGATTCCAGGAACAAGCTGGGATCTGGGTCCATCATTGTGCCTTGTGGTCGTTGGCAAGGTGGAGGCCTTTGGGTCCGACACCATGATCCGGAACACCAAGGGTACTGTGGTTCCCCGTTGCCGTACATTGACTTCAATCCCGGTGCTGCGTGGCACACAAGCGATGGCGGGGTGTGATATGAAGCTCGAAGACATCCAAAGCATGACCAACCACCTCCTTACTTCTTCAGCAGGTTTTTTGCGTATCACGTTTCTTCGAGAAGCCCAAGCCAAGCTCTTTTCCAGACCTTTCGCCAAGGACGTAGATACTTTAGAGCTAAAGACCAGACCGCCGATTCCCAGCTACGTATCGAAAGAGATATCTCCATGCATGAAAGAATCGAAAGACAGCCCCTACTTGCTTTAGTCGATGTGCTCACCAAGGAAGCCACCGACAGTGGCTCGCCTCTTTTCGAGAATTATCTTCGGACGGATCTTAATACTTTGCAGATCTGGTCCCCAGATAAGGATTCCACGTTGATTGCAATGGTGATTTATACTAAGTAGGTGGACTCCGTTTCATGTTTGTTGGCGCTCCTTCCGCAGCACCAGCACCGTACTCACATCATCTCACACTTTCCTAGATACTTTGTTGATCGAATGTGCCAGTTCGCTTTTTGCAAGCGTATCAGAACTCTATTCGACATAGCACTACCACGGCTCGCTTCCACTATTCCCAAACTATGGACATTACTAACATAGCCAACACCGAAGCCATCAGATTCTTCCCTTATGAAGTTTTCCCGGTAGACTTNATAGCACTACCACGGCTCGCTTCCACTATTCCCAAACTATGGACATTACTAACATAGCCAACACCGAAGCCATCAGATTCTTCCCTTATGAAGTTTTCCCGGTAGACTTGACCAACGACCTCCAGCAACAGCTCCAGAATGACCCCGGTAGCCTATTAGCATCGTACCAAGGCTTCAGCCCCTAATCCATCAGGCCATGCAGGACCACAACATAGACCCCGCCGAAAACGGTACAGGAGCCAGAGGCAAAGAACGCAACAAAGGATCCAAGGGATTTGGCAAACCCTCCAGCAAAGGAAAGCGTAACGATGCACCGGCCTCCAAGGGTAGAGGAAAGCAACGCCAAGACGACGNAACAAAGGATCCAAGGGATTTGGCAAACCCTCCAGCAAAGGAAAGCGTAACGATGCACCGGCCTCCAAGGGTAGAGGAAAGCAACGCCAAGACGACGAGTGGTTCCCAGATTGGAAGCAACAGTATGCCCAAACGGGCCATGATGACCAAGGTGCCCAGGTAGGAAACCGCTTTAATGTAGATTGGAACCAGTCCTGGACCTTCCGCCCAACTAGGGATAACAGAGACAACCGTAGTTCCAAGGATCGCCGCAAGGGCGACACTCCACAACGTGGCTTTGGAAAGAACCGGAGCAAGGACACAGACTTCTCCAGCCGCCTGGAAGATTCGGAGATTTTGCTGCCGTGCGCAGAATGCATGTGTCTTTTAGGCACCAACTCCCGATGCTCGTTTTGCTCTAACAACATAGGCGTAGAGCACCTTAACCAGCTACAGAGCACCAACAGATACGCCTCCCTCACTCCGTTTGATCAGACGGTGATCCCGGGATACCCATGCCCTCTCCTGTTAACCAACGGTAATATCTGTAAGGCTAACGTTTTCGGAATAGGCAAATGCTTAGGGTGCCGTACTTGGCAGGAATGGGCGCACAGATATTATGGTCCTCACCTTAACGATCTCCCCAACCCAGCGCTTCCCGCGCTAGTACTCGGCTACGAACATGCACTCCTTCAGACCCTAGAGGATGAACCCAAAGTGTACGTCGAACAACTCCAGAAAATCCTTGAACACGTCGGTTTTTATTTTAGGTTCCCGCCTGCCTTTGTTAAGTGGTTAGAGATGATCGTTTACCCTCAAGCCTCCGACCCCCTCAGACAACTCCCGTGGCCCAAAGGACAAACGCAATTCAAGATGCCCTCAAAGTGGTACTTCAACTCCAAAGACCCCACTTTCCAGAACCTCACTTACCCTCTCGAGGTTAGCAACATTCAGTCGAGTAGCTACCTCCTAGAATTTGTAGCCCGAGCCTACCAGGCTATCCCACCCGGTCTTTTTGACTCCTTTGAGCTTCCCGACCCAAACCAAGTTGAATGCCTGTCCCTTGCGTACGCCCAGTGTATCACGCTGGACCTTCTCCCCTGGGTACAGATAGTGAGACAGTCCTACTCTCGAGCTTTCTATCAAAGAGAGGTTGCTCCAGCATGGACGGTAGAAGCACTTGAGGAGTTTGTCTTTGTTATGCTAGATGATCCTGATGAGTATCTACTTGATCAGTTTATGGGCTTCCTGATAGAGCCTATTGAGTCCTCTGATGTTATGTTGGCTGTTTTTCGTGGTGATGCTCCATATACTAATGAGAACTTGAAGAAGCTTGCTGCCGCCGGTAGCTCATATTTCGACACGCTCTACTATCAGATAACGGCAATGTATGGACTCCAAACCAGTAGTACCCAAGACCTGCCAGCGCCAAACAACAGCTTCGTAATCGTTTACGATACGTTCTTGCAGCTATGTGAGAACATCTCCGACGGTCATGCAATGTTAGCTAGGCATTGGAACAACAAAGGCAATAGCATGGAAGCTTGCACTCTCCTATTGGCTGAAAGTGACTACCATGATGTGGTACTGTTAATGGCATGGATCGTACTTCAGCTCCAATTTAAGGACTCAGCATACCCTTGGAAAGCCAAATATCTACAACCCTGACTGCCCAGGTGCTTTCTTCTGAGCGCTTTTTCCCACAGCCCACAGAGCTGGGACACTTACCTTATGAAACACTTACATTATGAAAGGGCCTCTGCAGAGCCCCTCCATTTGCNTGACTGCCCAGGTGCTTTCTTCTGAGCGCTTTTTCCCACAGCCCACAGAGCTGGGACACTTACCTTATGAAACACTTACATTATGAAAGGGCCTCTGCAGAGCCCCTCCATTTGCAACTACGAACTGCTCCGAGACATAGTTACCTGCGGGTTTTCTCCATGGCCACTGGCCACACTTACATTATGCAACACTTACCTTACCGGCTGGGCCGGATTTTCACCACGTCTCACTTTCAGTGTCACCAGCTAAGGCGAGTGAGAGCAGTGACGCAGCGCTTAGGACTTACGCCCGCCAGGAGGGCGCAACTTGAACGGTTTGCCTTAGGACCCGTTGTACCCCGTCCCGTTTTGTGTGCTTTCTTGCCCCTCCAGGGCACGCCGTTTCACACCGTAGGGACGTCTAAGACCCACAGCACCGCACTGCGAGCGACAACGTTTGCTGCTTTTTCTGGGGATTGTAATAAAGTAATGCATGCCTTAAATGGAAACTATATATGGTATTACTCCTTTTGCCCTAAGTCCCACTCTAAAGAGTGGCGAGACTCCTTTTTCCTTCCCAATGGGATGCGCGTCTTTCGTTACTCATTCTACTCTAAGGATTCTCTATGGTTACATGCATACCGACGAGGAAGTACATTTGAGATTGAAACCACAAGGCGCGAATCTCCTACCCTTTATGGGATCACTAGGCGCGCGGTGGCCTCCCAGGGGGGCGAGCCGGGAAGCCGCTGGCAGCTCCTTCAGCGATACAGAGAAATGCCCCGCCTTCTCCACAGGGCATCCGACGACGACACTTACCGTACGACACACTTACAATATGGCGGTGTGCAAGACACCGGACGCGACGACACTTACCGTATATCACACTTACATTATGCGGGCCATGAGCCCAGGCAGCCAAGCGGTTACCAACACCGCAGTGCTCACGGGGGATGCTTCCAAAATCGAGGGCAGCGATCTGCCAGCGCCCGTGACAGGCGCTTCCACCGCTGGGTGGAGGGCAGACGAGACGCCCGCAGAGATTTTAGGCTATAGCGCAGCTCCATCAAGGATTCCACCCTGAGGGTGCACGGTGGACTGAATCCTTTACCCCCGATCCACCCGAAACCGACTTATGTAGAACGCCATAATAAGAATATCAAGCAAGCCAGTAAACGGTCTACTATCTGTCCTATCAACCACTCTCGGTCCATCAATAAATCACTCACTATTCCCCTCCCCACCTCTTTGCATCTTCGTCTCATGTCCTGGAATGTAGAAGGACTTAAAGAAATCACTAAATACGATAGCATTCTACGTTTCTGCTTGAGCCACAGAATTTCCCTACTTTGTGCACAGGAAACGAAAGCGGAATCTTCACATACTTTTGTTAAAAATGGATGGGAGATTCTTATGTCCGGTCTACCTAACTCGAAGCACCACGGAGTAGGATTTTTCGTGTCTCCCAGTCTACGTTCACATGTAAAAGACTTTAAGCCCCACTCTCCTCGTATATGTGTGATCACTATTGACACCCTACCACACCCTATTACCATCATCAACGTGTATGCACCTAGTACGGTGGAAACACCGGAAACAGACAGACAACAGAAGGCCCAATTTTGGGCTGACCTGGAGGACCTTATGATTCACCACCCCAACTCGTCAAACATTGTCCTAGTAGGTGACTGTAACTCCTGTTTGGACGCCAACATTGATCCGACATATACGCAAGTAGGTCCACAAGTGGTGGGACGTCGCCAAACCATCCCGGAGCCAGAGCGGGATAACGCCATTCATTTAATGGACTTTCTGGAAGCGCACGGTTGTTACCTGCCGCAAACATTTTCCGATCTCCCCTTCCGGAAGAAAGTAACATACAAAGAAATGACTTGCGCCAACCATACCTTACTTCCGGAAGATGTCCAACAATGGACCACCTTAGATTATCTTACAGTTCCTCAAAACCTCCGACAGGTTGTCTCATTTTCAGGGAATATTTTTCAGCAACTTATAAATACCAGACACCTCCCGCTTACCTTTACCATACAGACCCAATATTTACAACAGCCTCCCGAGGCCAGTCGAAGTAGATATGATTTTACGCAACTTCGTACTTTTTATGAATGTGTGGAGACGTCCCTCCTTTCTATAACCGGCCATGAATTTCCGCCTGCCGACCCCACCCAGCCCAGTATAATAGCATATACAGACGGCTCCTGTCCCAACAACCGTGTTATCTCCTTTGATAACCCGGCGGTTCTAGTGTCTGAAGTGTGAGAAGAGAAGGAAACCTTGTCCCTTCAAGCGCCAGGATAAAAACCTTCTCAAGTGAAACAAAGAGAATCCCAGAACCAAAGTAAACGAAAACGCAGGCGAAATCCCAGGTGAGACGAGCCACGGCCGGCTGGGGCTTTGCCCTGACTCTTTCTCGCTCCCCTGCCCAACATCCTCCCACTAACCCTCACTGGTACCAGTCTTGGGGCCCGGTCAAAACCAATCCTACAGACATTGTCCACCCCCTCCCTGGCTCCAATAACACCGGGGAACTTAAAGCCATCATTGAACTCTTCGATTACCTCCTATATTATTCCCCATTNGCCCGGTCAAAACCAATCCTACAGACATTGTCCACCCCCTCCCTGGCTCCAATAACACCGGGGAACTTAAAGCCATCATTGAACTCTTCGATTACCTCCTATATTATTCCCCATTCCCGACCATAGATCAACTTACCATATATACTGACTCACAATATGTGCTCTCCATTCTACAGGGAGATGCTGTGCCGATCACTCATCATCGACTTGCTACCGTAGCGCAGAAATACTATACCGCCATACGTTGCAAATACCGCACCTCTCTCCAGAAGGTCTCCCTCTCAAATAGGCATACCAGGGAATGAGTTGGCTGACACCCTTGCCAAAAGAGGGGTGCACTCCCGATCCTCCCTTGGTCGCTTCGCTCCTCCCACACCTCCGTCCCTTACTCCCCCGGACATTAATTTTAATCATTCCCAGTGGACATGTAAGACCACTAATGAGCAAGACGAGATGCTCCAAGATCTTTTCACCTCCAACCTCCCACTCATCCCCCTTCTTCCCCAGTCCGCCAAAAAACCTTGGATCTCCCCTGACACTCTTAAGAAAAATAGACAAATTCCAACATACTACTTTCACTGACGTTGCTGCGCTCAAACAGGCGCGCAAGCACATCAAAAAGGCCGCCCGCAACGATAAAAGGAATTTTATTGCCAGCAACCTCCTTTCCGACTTCCACGGAAGCTCCGTTCAACAATGGACACACGCCAGACAGGTTAGATCAGACTTCAAACCCCGCTCTGCAGGAATGCTTAACACTCAGGGTAAGTTGGTCTCCTCCACTCAGCGCGCTAAAACATTGGCTGGCTACCTAGCCCACAAAATTTGGTATTCTCCTCACGATCCTCCAGTTCCGGTTTCCTCCCCCCACCCGAATTTGCCCGCTATTGACGCCCCTTTTACTTTGCAGGATTTTGATAATGCTCTCCGTAAACTGAAACCGCGCAAGGCCCCTGGACCTAATGATATTCCTGGAGAAATCTACAAACATGCTCCTTTCATTTTGAAGCTTTATCTCCTGGATCATTATAACCAATGTTACCATACTTGCACTATTCCTGACTCTTGGCTCTTCTCGGAAGTTGTAATGCTAGTCAAGAATCACCAAAAGGACATCCGCTCCCTTTCTAATTATAGACCAATCTCCCTCACTAATGTATCCTATAAAATTTTCGCTTCGATGTTACAGAGTCGCCTTGAATCGTACACAGATTCTCGAGTGCGAGACACCCAGTACGGCTTTCGAAAAAACCGCTCAACTACCCAACCTATACATGTTATGCGCAGACTAATAGAAATGTTCGAGAGACAAAATACCCCTTTTCACGCACTTTTCGTCGACTGGAGCAAGGCCTTTGACTCCGTTACCTTCACCTCTATACAGGCCGCTATGGAACACGCGGGCATACCTGCCCATACCAGACAAGTTATTATGGCGCTATACAATAACCCAACCTTCGTGGTTCGGGACTCCTCCCAAAAATCCTCCAAATATACGCAAACTAAAGGTTTACGACAGGGATGCCCTCTCTCCCCCTACCTGTTTGGATTAGTTCTTACCCATCTCTTTTATGATGTGGAACAAACGGTTTCCTTCTCTTCTCACGTCACCTCAGAGACTTCCCTACCGAAATATGGCAGTCTTTATGGGGAGATCTCAGGAGTCTTTCATGTCCCTTCCCCCTTATGGGACCTAGAATATGCGGATGACACGGTTCTACTTTCCTGCTCGGCTCAACAACTTAACCGCCTTTTTCACATAGCTCAATATCATGGCCAAACAAGAGGCCTACAGATCAATGAAGAAAAGTGCGAGCACCTCCGCCTTCACTCCGACCAGCGCATCTACTATTCCCCCTCTTGCTCCAGTCCTTGTGATTGCAGGCACTGCTCTGGATTTAACTACGACCTCTCTCCGGTTCCACTTTCCAATGAGGTCAAGTACCTAGGAGTATACCTGGACTCGCTCTCCTCTGGCCGAAAGAACCTTAACTATCGTGTCTCTCAGGCAGTCTCGGCCTCCAAGCTTTTGCGCCCACTTCTTTCTCATTCGTCGCTTCCTCCCTCCTGGAAGCTTACAGTTTACCGTTCTATCGTTCTTTCTATTCTCACATACGCCATGGATAGCGCCCTACTCTCCCCATCCCAAATCCAAAAAATGAACACGATACACTTTAAATCCCTTCGTAGAATTTTTGAAATCAAGTCGTCCTTGTATCACAGGGTTTTGGAACCTACCACGGCTGATTGCTCAAATGAATACCTGGCAGGACTAGCTTATGATTCTAAGCGCATTCCCACTCCTTCCCAACTATATTCTCAGCAACGTCTACAGCTACTGGGTCACTTATATCGATATATGGACACTCTGGAATACCAGGTCACGTTTGCAGGCTCACGCATATCGACATGTACTGTCTCCCAATAGTCCCGGCCGCCCCCGCCCACATTAGGCAGAATCATGCCTCACAGAGGCCTCACAACGCATATCCTATATGCAATCAGATGAGCCGCCTAAACACTCCGATATCAATAATGCCTTTTTCAGCATCCCATCATTGCAACAGATTAGAGAAGCCCATAACTCTCATACTCTAGTTCGAATGGACAACACTCCACTCTACAGGACTATACAACCAGTCTCCCAAAATCGAGCAGAGTGGAAACGCCTTATCCATAAGCCTAAGTCTCAAAGGCATGCTTAATTACAATCCTTAAAGGTAGCTTGTTTGAAAGCAGTCGGTGCTGACGGGCAACAGACCACCTGTGCCCTGCGCGTGCGAAAAAAAAGGATGAGGACATGTTCTTCATCCCCAAACCATCTAAGCCAGCGACAACCCCGAGTAACCTTCGACCGCTTGGAATCATTCGCCCGGATGGGAAGGGGTTGGCCGGAGCCTGTGGAGACCTCTTGAAGCCAGTCACAGAAGCTCACCTACGCGATATGCCCCAGTTTGCGTATCAACCCCACATAGAGGGCTCTCCGATGCTCTAGGTAGAGCAATACAGCACGTCACCGACGTCAGAGCTGCCTGCCAGCGGCACCGCCGCACCAGACGAGAGCTGAAACGAGGCCTAGGCAAGATACAACTGGAGGGAGGCATCTGTTTCGCTCTCAACCTGTCACAAGCATTCGACATGGTAGATCGAGCGGACCTGATAGCCACGCTGGAACAGGCGCGCACGGATCCAGAGATCATTGATCTTGTGGCCTCTCTGCTGGCCGGCAGCCGGTATGGCATCAAGGCGCAGGGGGAAGAGACACACGTCACTTCCACAACAGGCATCAAGCAAGGCTGCAAACAGTCCCCTACGCTTTTCTCTATGTTAACGGGCACCATGTTCCGGGAGCTAGCACAACTAGCCGGCACAGAGGCCGTCCTCAAGTTCCTCACTGGGTACGCCGACGACCTAACCGTGCACCGTGACATACACTCCTGGCAGGATTTGCTGCAAGCCCACCAGCTTATCACGAACCTGCTGGTGGTAGTCAGGCGGCATGGCTTTCAAGTCAATGCCAACAAGTGCTCTGTCATGCTTAAGCTAGTAGGGAGACGGGCTGCGGCTGCCTATAAGCAGTTCACATACTGGCGCACCGCGCCGGACGGCACCATGCACCGCATGTGGAGGTTGGGCTCAACCAAAGCCCAGGAAGGATTCCCATTCGTACCTGGGTGTGAAGCTGTCGTACGGCAGTTTCGAGCAGGCAACCTTACAACATAGGATACAGGAGGGGAACGTCAAACTACAGAAAGTCCGGAAGTACATCCATAACAGACGCGCCTCAGGGCCAAAGGCGCGCTTGCATATCTGGAATGCTACAGTTTGGGCTGCAGTGGCCTCGGGCCTCGTTGACGTCGGACTTACCACCGACACAGCCACCAAACTGCGCGCTTGGCACGCAGCCAAAATCAGGGCAGTCCTCAACAAGCCGGCTCACTTGACGCACATCAGCACTGCTGACCTGTACAAACAATATGGCGTTAAGGACCCAGTACAGAAGTTGGCAGACAGACAGGCCAGTCAAGCGCTTGGAGCTACGGAGCAGGATTGCACATCCAAATGATGTCAGCACTACCCCCGCAGCGCTGGAACAGGCACGTCAAAAACTCAAACAGTACCACAGGACCTTCTAACCCAGCAGCCGCTTACGGCCGGAGCCTCGGAGTGCCCATGTCCACATTGTGATCAGGTCTTTGAGACTCCCATGGGCCTCCGAACCCACGTAGGGAAAGTGCACCCGGGCACCGTCGACAGGTTTGTGCCTACGACCTTCCGTCAGGAACATGCAGTCTCAGGACTGCCGCAATGCGCGGCTTGCCTACGGCATTTTTCTCAGTGGAAGGGCCTCAAGGACCATCTCCTGTCAGGCGCCTGCCCGGAGCCGAAAAAAGGAACGTGTTGGTTCATTCTCTAATTCCGTCGATCTTAATAACTTGAACTCTATTAACAATGTCTTAGGTTTCACCACACCAGTTGGTGACGCATTCACTGCATCCTCCGCTTGGACAACAGGTTTTATAAATCTGATAAACTATCCTGATGTTTATATTTCTTGTCCTGAATTGTCTAATAATAATTTTCACAGCCCGTCTGCTTTTTCAAACGCAATAATCAAAAAAGTCCCAGTTAACGCACCATTTGCAGGTATTATTAGCGACAGTTATGGAATAACAGATTTTGATTATATAAATGTGTCCAAAAGAAACATCAAAAGGTTAACATTTAGAATAACGGATGGGGCAGGGAATGTTATAGATCTAAATGGTATGAATGTCACTCTCTCCCTATTGTTTCACAATCAGGACATGACCTAAAACATACTTAAACATTGAAAATCATATATTAACATAATGCCTGATTATCAACACGGTAAGATTTGCAAAGTTGTTGATCTTGGATATGAGCAGTGCTATATTGGAAGCAACTGTGAGGACTTATGCCGAAGAATGGCAAGTCATAGGGGCAACTATAAAAAGTATCAGAATGGACATAGGAACGCATTTAATACAGTATACAGTTTGTTTGACACTTACGGTGTTGAAAACTGTAAGATAGAATTGATTGAAAGCTTCCCTTGCCAATCAAGGGAGGAATTATTCAAACAAGAAGGTATCAATATCAGAAATGCTGAATGCGTGAACCGAAATGTGTCTGGAAGAACGCCAAATGAGCGTTATGAAGATAAGAAAGAAGAGATATTGACAAGACAGAAGTTATATCGTGATACTAATCAAGATAAAATCACACAGAGAAATCTACGCTACTATGAAGCCAATTATAAGGAAATATTTTTAGAGAAAACAAACAGAAAATATATAGAACATTATATATATAAATATGACTGAAGAAAACACTGAAATGGCAACCATTGATGAAACACCTAAACCAGAAGAACCACCTGAAACCATAGAAGAAATGAAACCTGAAACGACAGAGGATCACAAGAATGAAATTCCAAAACCTTCAAGAGTAAAAATCAGAGAGGTTTCAAAGCAAAAGACAGAGTGTCAGGACTGTCAGAAGACAATTACAATGAAGACGGCTGGGTATAGCCATAAAAACACATGTGAAGGTAAACCAAGTAATAGAATTGAAAAGCCAGTGAGAAAAAACAATGTGAAACCAAAGGTGCAGGTAAAACCAATAAGTGTAGAGACACATGAAACAATTCCACAACAAGCCCCACCTCCAGTTTCTAAAGCAATTCCCCCGAGACCTAGGTCTGAGGGGGGACAAAGTCCTCCTCTGCCACCGCCTCCAAATATGCAACCTTATGACAATTTGACACAGGCTCAACTATATCAGTTACATATGAGAACCATGAGCCAAGAAATAGTGAGAAGAAGACAGGAGAAGGCGAATAGTATGTGTCAGGCAATATTTAAATCCCGTCCTAAAAAATCTAGGTAAATATTATATATAGCAATGGTTTTATATAACAAATATAAATATAGATATCAAAAGCAACGGAAGAAACGCAAGTCCTTAGACAATCCGGTGGTAAATGAAGCATCTGAATTAAACTTCCACAAGCCTACTATTGATTACTTGTTGAGGTTGAAAAAGGAGATGGACGCCAGAGAAGCACGGGTAGCAAATCTAGCAATAAAGAGAAGACTATTAGAGGGGCAAATGAAAGACAATTACACAATGGAGATTGACAGGTTAAAATCAGAAATGCATAACCCAAGAATTCCAGAGACATCTATAGAGCATTTAAGAAACAGAATACAAAACTTTGCAAATATTAAGTGAAAAATATTCCAAATCGTAAATTTCTATATAAGAATATAAAATATAATGATACGAAATAGAACATAGATTCAATTTCACAGAAGGTCACGATATGAAGATATCTTGGAACTTGTCAATGATAACGAAGAAGCATTGAAACCCTTCCCTAAGAGAGATGCAGTATTTTACAAGGCTAGTAATAAAGGATCGTATTTTGATGGCAAAGATCATTTGGATAGATTGAAAGCAGAACAGAAAAGAATTAATGAACGGGTGGTAAGAGATCACATGTTAAGAGAGTATGCCACGGACAACGATCTTGCTCATAGGGCATTGTGGGATGCAGGGGCAGGAGCAACAGACACACCAGCACAACCAGAAATGCATATCATCGGCACGCCTATAGAAGAATATGGCAATGACGAGTTTTTTGACACTGAAGAAGGAATTATACGGGCGGAATTAGAGGGAGTTATACAGAGGGCAGAAGAAACACGACAAGCAAACCAACAGGACATCGTTCAGGCACACCAGCAACAGGTAGAACGAGTACAACAGCAAGGAGACGGAATATTAAGAACTTTAGGAAGAAGCACCATGAGAGTAGGGAGAAATATTGCAGGTGGCTTAGCGTCAGGACATGATCTCACAACATCCATAATTGGAGGACTGGCAGAACCAATTTTAAGTGGCTTGGGTGATACAGTCATGAGAAGGACTTTACCACATTCTCGTCCCTTGCTTGATTTAGAAGCGCCCTGAACACCGCAAAATAATCCATGGAGGGCAAACCCCAATATAGCACAGTTACCGCCATCTATTGTTTTACAACCTCATCAACCTAATATGGGTGCTACTCAACAACCATTACCCCCTGCAGTTCAGCAACCAGCATTACCAGCACCGATACCAAACGTTCAACAAGGTGGTTCACGAAATTCGCGAGCCTCAGGCGAGGCGTCATCATCATCCTTATCGTCAGGAAACTTTCAATCCCCACGAGGTTCTGCAAGACAGCCTGAAGGTTCGGCAAGACAAGCAGATGAACAACCCCCAAGAAGACCGCGAAACAGACTAACTAAAAAGACCAACCTAAAGGAAAGTGCCCGAGAAGACACAGATACGCCACGAGAAGACTTGAATATGAGACCCTTGATTATGCCAAGTACAATAGGAATTCAGAAACTACGTGAAACCTTTGAAGATGCTAATAATAAAAACGCCATGAACACTACAATTTATAGACAGTATAGAAGTCTCTATAATAAATGGGTGTCTAATAGAGGTATTCCTACTGCTAAGAAAGAAGCATTAAAAGAATTGCAAAAATTATAAAGAGAAACCGTTTATAATAGGTAGAAAACGTTTTAAATTTCAGACTAAAGAAGAACTAAATAGAAATCACATTAATGGTTTCTATTTCGCACTTGTGTTACATCCCCGACACCATGCCTCACAATTGTCTATGTGGTGCGGTTGCTCATTATCTAATCTTGGAGCAGTCATAATACTCGTTAGGTTTCCGTTCTCAATTTCAAACTCAAATCGACAACCACAGTTACAGCATGTGTTAGTCAGCCGTTTCATAAACCACTCGTGATTAACATACTTGTCAACATCTATAACTCTGTTGGCATTCTCATCTTGCATCTGGTAATTCTTGATCTTGATTGATATGTATTTTGTTAAAGTTTCTTCGTTTAATTCGTTCAGGTTGGTTGCACTTTTGAAGAACCTTACATTGTTAAAAAAAGTCTGTGCTTCTGGTAAGGGCGCACCATATCCATTCACGAGTTACTAGGTATTTCTTCTCCCACTCATGGATTATGATCTGACCGTCTATGGATGCACCCTGTGCTGAGTGGCATGTAGTGCAATAATCATATCTGAAGTGCTTATCTAATATGTATATGACAATAGTGAACTTCTCCTTGGATTTTACATTCTCTAATGAAAGTATTGATAGTATCATCCTTATTATCCTATACCTGTAGTTCAGATTAAACCGCTGGTTACCCATATTTTTATTCACTCTGCATATGAGTGTGTCACCCACTTCGTATTTATCTTTCTTGCCCAAGTGCTTCCTGATATAATTAGACACATTGAGACATCTCATGTTGATATAGGCGATGTGGTATAATGCATCTAGCATATTATCTGTCACTTTACAATATTTAAGCACGAATTCTTCTAATGGAATTCGATATATCCACATATCGTCATACATGCTGTCTAATATTTCTCTGTTTTTGGTTGCCTTTAGGTCGTCCTTGGGACCAAGTCGCTTACACGCCTTAAACAAAATGTTATACTTAAAAATCTGATCTATACATTCATCAGAGTATTCCCCGGCATTCCTTGTATTAGTCAGATCATCACACACAGGTGGAAGTTGTTTCACATCACCTGCTCCTATAATATTTTTGTCTGGGATGATGTTCACAAACCCTCTTATGCAATTCGCAATCCGTTCATATAAATCTCATCAAAAACTATCATATTATACTGGCTATGATCAAATTCAGGAAGCTTGTCTCCATCGCCCACAGGTATAGAGAAAAATTTATTTGTCGTTACAGCATCATCTGGTATGTTTTATGATAGGTTGTTCTATGGAATTACGAACAGGGTCTTGTAGCCAAGCTTGCTACAGTATTTGGTAATATGAAACTTGCCTCCTCCCGCGTATTTAGATCATATTATTAGAGGATTGCGTTTAACGATATCTTCTGCAATCTGCTTAGTATCCCACTCATCTCCTATAGATAAGGTATCGTTTTTGAACACGGGTATGGGTATTAAAGTATTCGCTTTTGCCTTAAGCTCGTCTCTCGAATCTACTATATATTTATCCTTTTCATGTCTCCACCCGCCGATATGATCATTGAACCGTAGAACCTCCTTTGCTAGACTGAGGTGGTCCTTCCTGATCGTAAATGCATCGGTTTTAACACTCCACACATCTATGTGGTTGGCGATCAGTGCGCTATAATCTTCATGCATTTTGTGGTTATGGTGTTNGCTAGACTGAGGTGGTCCTTCCTGATCGTAAATGCATCGGTTTTAACACTCCACACATCTATGTGGTTGGCGATCAGTGCGCTATAATCTTCATGCATTTTGTGGTTATGGTGTTGTAAAAGAAGTTCCTTTATATAAATATATCCATTTCGTAGAATGGTTCTATCAGAGACGGTCAGATAATAATACTTTTTGACTTCTTCCTTCTCTATATACTCACCTACATCACCGTTACCATTATCTACCTCGTCATCATAAAACGATGATACCTTGTTGATTTTTCCACCTACTTGCTGTTGATAATACAATGCTTCCCGTGGACTGTCAAAGGCATAACTTCTAGATACAGTGTTGGTGCTCTTCTCCAGTAAGCCGAAGTTCACATTAGCGATTAATTTCTTTATCTTCACATCTTCGAGGTATTTGTCAGAGATGTCCNGTCAAAGGCATAACTTCTAGATACAGTGTTGGTGCTCTTCTCCAGTAAGCCGAAGTTCACATTAGCGATTAATTTCTTTATCTTCACATCTTCGAGGTATTTGTCAGAGATGTCCGTTTACCACAATTCCTTTGTAATCTTTCTATAATCCACCTTATATGCTCTAGAGGGTTATTTGTAATAGATGATCTCACATTGGTTAGCATATCCTACTAGAAACCTGCCATATACTAGATTGCAAGTCTTATTAAAGAACATGGTCGGTTTATTTGCGTTTACTAGGTATATATATATAAGTTCGTGTAGTTTCCTGTGATCGTATTTCATATAATCATAGTGCTGCCATACATCAAATTGAGTGAAGACAAAGATTTCTATAATTTTATTGAAAGCATATGTGAGTGATTTTCTAATATCAATTTCCACCGTGTGTTCTAGCATATCAAACATCTTATCATCTTTGTTTATACGCGAATTGTATTAGAAGTAGTCTCTATTTATCTCACCAATTAGATTTATTATTCTATATTCCTTAAAAATAATTCCATGACAATCTCAATATTATTTAACTTATATAATAAATTAAACAAAGACTTATTAAATACATATATTACTTTAGATATATTGTTGTAAATCTACTCAAATCTCACTAATATAATTCCATCAATAGAATTCTGAATCTTAACTTTGTATTTCATAACACTCTTTTTTTATCCTAAATTTAAAATTAAATTCTAATACTATACCCGCACTAAATTTAACTTGCGGTTCGTATCCTACTTCTTTGCTTTCATAAAAGAGTTTAGCAAGGTCATAACCGTCGTATATCAGAGTATATTCGGCTTCGCCTTTAATATTCGCGTATTCGGCTTCGGCTTTAATATTCGCGTATTCGTCTTTTCCATTAAATTTCTTGATATCATTTAACGATTATATCATTTTATATTAAACGGGTTCGTCCTTCTCATTCAAGTAATAATCTAGAGAAATTTTCACTGAAATATCATACCCAGAATTTCTTAACAACAATTACCTCAATCCATCCAAACTATCGGTTACTATATATATATAATTGTTCTCACAATGGCATATAATGTTAGTATATAGTGATCTCGCTTGGGTGGGTCGTATTAGAAAATCAGTCTCTCAAAACCATTGTATATTCTGATTTGCACCCTGTAGCACTCGAAAACTTTTACCATTTCCTTTATTAATGCACCTGATGTTTTAAACTTATCTTCTAACTTACATATTAGGTTCAACATGCTCTTTCTTGTTAGTCTATTCTTTTCTCTACGCTTTTCTTCCATAAGTGTGTCCTTATAGTCATCGGTTATGGTGTTCAACCAACATTGGTTTTCTTGATAATAGTGTACTTTGATTGCTTCCTTTAGTGTTTCGTATTCTGGGTTTAATAGAGTTTGTATGTATCTGTGAAACATTCTCACAAGGGAGGTGTCTGTTAAATTCTCGTCCACTGGTATAAAATCAGTGCCACCATCTACTCTGTCTACATCCTTAACTTTGATGCACACTATGTAGGAATGGACGAAGCGAAGGGTTTCCTCCATATCTGGGTCAGACATTATTGTCTTCATCAGTTTCTTGAAAACANACTATGTAGGAATGGACGAAGCGAAGGGTTTCCTCCATATCTGGGTCAGACATTATTGTCTTCATCAGTTTCTTGAAAACATACCTGTCTTTGGTCTCGTATTGAAACACACGTCTGCCTGAGCTTCCAACGTGACTTGCAAAATCATCCAGGTTCATGTCGAATCTGTGCGTCTCTGTTTGCGTGAATCCGTCCGTGTCTGCATGCGACGGCTGTTGCTGTACCAATAGGCAAACGTAATCAAATTTTAGTCTTCTGTTTAGCCATGTTTCACGTACCCTGAATGCAGGAGTTGGCATGGGCTGCGCTCCAAGCGTTGCTGGATGCACAAAGGCGGCCCCTTGGCACTGATGGGGGCTGGCATCGGGCCGAACTTTGTCCAGCGATCTTTGAAACCGCTCGTGCCTCTGCTTTCAGGAGGTGTCCAAGCCGCTGAAGCCTCGTGAAGGCCAGTCCCGTTGTGTAAGAGATGGCAAGGCTATGATGGCCAGGGCTTTGGGCTTGGAGGGTTCATGTCATGATGGTCAGATCTACACCTGCAAGCATGCTGGCTCCTCAAGTGCAGTTGCGTTGGCCAGGGTGCAGGGGGATTAGNGCCAGGGCTTTGGGCTTGGAGGGTTCATGTCATGATGGTCAGATCTACACCTGCAAGCATGCTGGCTCCTCAAGTGCAGTTGCGTTGGCCAGGGTGCAGGGGGATTAGCAGACATGCCTGGGCAAAGTGATGCGTCTACCCCTCTGCAGTGGAACTTGTTCCCATGACCGCTACGGTGAGTTGCTCTGGCAGTTGAGTCGCGACGTGTACACAGGCATGCATGAGCGCCCAGTGTGAGCACTCCCATTTTTCAGGTTATCTGCATTCTTCTGTGGCTCGTGAGTCATTATGACGAGTTGAAACTTGAATTGCCCTAGCAGGCGGGTTCAGTGATCTAGTTGCCGGCAGTCACGCAAAAGTTGCATTGCATTTCAAGTCTCAATATGGTTGCTTCCAGTTTCCTTTTCATTATACCTGGACCCCCCCAAAATAGGAAAAATAGCTAGCAGAACCCTTGCCCATTTTGGGTAATAATACCACCAGTCAACCCATTAGACGATTATTCCTATACTCCACCCTACACTTCACCAACTATATCACCACTACTACCCCATTACCGGAATAACCGATTACCTCATCCATATAAGAGTACCCCACCCAATATATCACCACTACTACCCCATTACCAAGACCAGTATAGGACTACCCAATTACCCCATCCATATTCCCTAAGGTGGTATTATCATCCCAAAGTGGGCAAGGGTTCTCTCATAGATTTTACTAGGTTTAGGGTTAAAGGGTGATGGGCATCATGCTTTGATGCTGGCTCAGGCGATTGTTCGAGACAACAATATCAAGCAGCATGCTTGCAAACATGTGTGCAACACAAACTATGCCCACAGTTGTGTGTTCCATGCAGAAGTGATGTTGCAATGTTTCCTTTCTGTGCACTTAGCATGGCACAGCAAGCCGCTTCCAGCAATGTTGTTGCGAAGCGGGCAAGAAGAGACGAACCCGATTGGGTGTCCAAACTAGAGCAGGCAGAGTCCAAATGCAGCGAACACGTGGTGCATTGACATGGTAAACATACCACGTGGTGAACAAAAGGGTGCCTGTCCTACCTGTGCAAACCTGAAGGCTTGCGCCATCTCTTCTGCTAGATCAGCCTTGACAACATGGCCCTAGCAGGCAGGACGCACGTCACTGATGTTTCAGGGCCCACCTAAGGACCGGCAATGAAGAAAGTCTGTGAGCCGGAGCCCGAACCTCCAAGCTGAACTTCCTGCCCTCCGAGCTGCTTTTGCCTTCGCCTTTGCGGCCACTATGGCCTGTCCAACGGAGTAAAGTTTGTTGC